>CABFOQ010002909.1:61898-74645 GCA_900660455.1 Gephyroberyx darwinii | reverse complement strand
TCTTAAGTGTCTCACAACAACACAGAAAAGTCTAGCCTATGTGCATCAACGGAGGAAAGAGGGAAAAAAAAAACACATACACAAGCCACACTTACTCTCTGTTTCATCATCCTGTCATAAATCCCTATGTCATCTCACTTCCCATGAGCTAACCACAGTAACGTAAGGATGTCAATTTAGCTACCCTGCTAGAGCATGTTAAAAGTTAAACATTTACATAACTGTTAGTCAGAATAACCAAACATTTCCTGCATTAGAAGAGGGCTTAAAAAGCTCACAGTCACTCCACAGAAAAAGGTTTGCAAACCACTGACCCAGAGGGCAGCTCTAAATGTGAGCTATAGCAATGGGCCCTATAAATAAAACCTGTTTTACACGTCGAGTTAAACAGTAAAATAGTGAATCTCTCATGCCTTTCCCTAAAGGTTATCCATAGAAATCCAAGACCCAATGGCACACTCTCACTCAGAGTAATGTAACCACACAAAGGAAAAGCTTTATTCTGTCAAAAGCTTAAAGTGCATGGCAACTTCTCCATGCTGTTTGTGATACAAAGGGACATAGTTTAGATTAAGCTATGCTATATTGCCAGACCAAAATTTTACCTACTTGCAAATCAAGTTGCTGAGACATTGAGTTCAATGGCTAGTGTTTACCATCTGTGCATTTTCAATTAAATATTAAGTCTCCTGGCCTAGACCATAAAAGCCATACATTTTGTTTAGCGCGATGGTTCAGGTGTTGTGCACACATTCATCTGTGTGTGTGTGTGTGTGTGTGTGTGTGTAGCAGAAGCAGAAAGAGAATCTGTTCCCAGATATCACAGCTGTGGCAGGGGGCCAGACAGCCTCAACTGTATAAGAGCTACTCTTCTGCTTCTACAGTCCATTTGATTTAAAGCCACAACTGTTTTATGGCATCCCCTGCTGAAACATTGTTGCTGCACTACTGGCTTTGTTAATGTTTAGATGCATTGGATTGGTTTAGATCCATTTTCAAACTGATTGTGCTTTGGTTACACTGATAGTATGTGACAGTTTAAACATGCATTTTATGCCTCTTCTGTGAGAAGTTTCCTGGTTTGTGAAGATGTAAAGCAAAAAAGATGATATAATGTGTTTTTTTTTAAGTCCAAAAAAGTTTGTTTTTCCATGAATAAGTCAAACTCTCCAACAATCTTTCAGATTTCCATTTGCGTTTAAACTCAACTGCATATTAATCAGCATTTAGATTAGATTTTAAAACGTGGCAAAACGTAAAACTCAAAATACAATCTCTCATAGAGATACAATCTATAAACTGTCATGGATATCTACATATACTGTATGTATGGACTCTTAAGACCTATTCGTGCGGAACTAATATTACCTGGGGACCTGCCACGTCTGTAATTTGTAAATTCAAGCGCAAACTGCTTATGTATTGGTGAAGTCAAAGGTCCCCTGATAATACTAATCCCCTGCGAAAGGAGCTCTCTCTCTCTCTCTCTCTCTCTCTCTCTCTCTCGAGATAAACATATAGTTTTGTTGAGGTGAATACGCAACATGCGCAAACACACTTCACAAGGCTTCACTGTATAACCCCAAAAGGCCCAGGACTCATTGGCTTGTCCCGCAACCCCTATCCGCTGCATGTGCACCGTGCAGCACGTTTGTTGTTCCTCGATCAGCTGTCTCTTAAGTCCCGCCCTCTACCATTTTCCGGATGGTAACAGGCTGACCAATCAGAGCGCAAGCTGTAGCTGCAGGACAAAAACAAAACAATTCAGATCACGCTGTCAGGGGCTTTCATGCAAACTTCAGGAGCTAAAAATGTTTTGCAATAACATGCAAGCAGGACATTAGAAGACTACTTATTACAAACCGAGTACACTGGTAAATTATCACAAGGATTCAAACTTAACATCGTGTAACGTTACCACTCAGAGTAACGTTAGATAAAAGATTTATCAAAGTAAAATCTCATTTTCATTTAATAAATTTGAATAATATCACATGATGGTTTTGTATTTTTACAGTGCCTCCCGTGGAATAACACTAACGTTGACTGATAAATTAAAAAAGTGTATAGTCCTTTTACATATCATGAAACTGCAAGATGTTTACCTATGTAACGTTACCCAAGGATTCAAGAGAGCATAAACAGGTAACATATTAGCATGTTTTCTCTAATTAACGTGGCTGTCGACTTTGCACTTCATTTAACAAAGGACAAAGATTGTCTCTAAAAACATCTTACTGTATCAACCTTAGTCTCTACTCGCGAATGTATACCTTATTTATTCAACTGAAAATGGTGTCTCAGAATCAATCACTTTCCAAACTGACGTTATCTAAATAACCAGGATCTCACTAATCATTCGCATTGTGTGTTGGCCCGATAACATATTGACGTTATATAGCAATATACAAGCTAACTTAACGTTAGACAGCTAACACTAACAATGTTTGAAGCTAACAGAGTTAATAGGCAAGGTTATATTGCGCCAGATTCCGTAATTCTCAACTGCGACTAGCAAGTCCCAGTTTGCTATTGTACTGGTTAGCTAACCTTGGTTAGCAGGCTAAGAGCTGACTTCGCCAATATAAATGGACAGCCAGCTAGCCATCCTGCTAAATAGTTAGCTAACGTTAGCTAACGTATGTCAACCGCAGAATCTACTCTAGACAAGACAACGCTAGTGACCATGATGATCACCATGAAGACTAGCCCTATTACAACCCATACGATGAAAGACTCCCAAAGGGTCCTGTATCAGGGCTACATGAAGACGTTTTCACACTTTTCACAAAATCTATCATTCTAGCACAGCAAGCCGCATAAAATATACTCAGTGTACAGCCGTCAACCATAACAAACGCTGTAATCAATAACAAAGAGCTGACATTTGTTATAAAACGAGAAGTATAGAAGAAGTGGCGTCTCTCATGCAGGCTGTGTTGTTTATGTTCTGAAAAGGATACAGTTTCACCACGTCGGTATCCATTCGCCTCTTGCCCGGACTTGGAGACGACATTTTTGTATTCCTTTCAGAAGTGATCTAAAAATGCAGTGGTAATTATCGTAACCTTTCAGCTTGAAAATACAACCCTTTTGTAATATATCAGCAGCCTTTCCGGTTTGTCCATAAACAAAATCTTAGGTGGACCATCACCCACTTTTCCTCTCAACTGTGACAAGCCCTGTCTGTCTAGTTGTGTCCTGTCCTGAGGAGCCTCTCTCTCAGCCAGTGACATCAACCTCCAGCGACGTAAGTCTGAGAGGAGGGACTGAGACATAGAAGTAGGCCTGGCTGAATGGACACACTAGATTGATTGTTTTTGTTATAGATTTTTGATACTGCGAACGAAAGTGAATTCGGCGTTTACAAAGAAAAACGCTCAAATTTCGTATTTTTCATTTAATTTCACGAGGGTGTTGGGAGTGACTCTAGTGCCGTCATAGTGTTCAGAAAAGAAGTGCGTGTGGTATATCTTGTACGTGTTTATCTATGCCTAAATAATTGTTGTGATCCTTGACAATAACGATCCGAATATGGCCAAAAGACATCATGTTTAGCCTATAGCTCACATACATCTCAACCTAAAGTTGATGTGAGATCTGCACTGACATCCATTAAGCCTCCAGATAATTATGTTATGATCGCATTGGAGAACCATTAGGCTACCATAGTGCATAGAACCCAAAGTGGTTATATGAGGTCCAAATCAGCGTGAGGAATAGTTTAATTTCATTACTATTTAATTTACTAGACAACGAGCACAATGTGTGAGACTCTGTCACAGCCTGGACACCCTAGAGGCAGTAGCAGAGGGGAGGATGAGGACTAAACTGAACTCCTGAACCTCCCCTATGGTGAGCTGATGCAGCCATGGAGGAACTTTCCGCCTCGTCGCCCCAAGGTGCTTCCTGCCCAAATAACCCCATGATCAGCTAACTCCGTGTATACAAACCATCCTGGACAACTTTTCACATTCCTATATGCTGTGACCTAATCCATGTGACAGTTTCTGATCTGTAAATGTCTTTACATTCTCTACATTTGAATCGGTACACATCCCTAATTCATTCAGAATCATTTGGGGATGCATTTGAATTTCCCCATGCATGAGCAAATGTTTGGAGTTGAGCCAGTCTTTCAAAAGCATGAATATAGTTTTCCTACCTATCAGGCTAATTACCGTAGAACTCATTTGGATGAAGAGGTACCGAGTACTGCATGAGGCTATCAGCAAATCACTGAATTGAACTGAACCTTGGCAACTCATCATGCTATTTAATCCCATTACCACAGTTGCAGCTCATTGTTCATGAATTCATTACAGTCAGTGGCAAAGTCTTCAGGCTCATAATTGCCATCAATCTATTGTGAAATTATTTGGAGAGGCACTTTATTTTACATTTGAAAACCAACTGCAGTTGTGATTATTTGCCTACAGCTATATAAAGCAAAATATGGAAAATAACAAATTTAGACAAACCAATGGATAAATATATAAATATGAATAAAACATATCAATATATATTTATTCATTTATTTAACATACTGTGCATATGTATACATACATACATGCATGTGCATGTTCTCTCTCTGTCTGTCTCTCAACCAGTTGATCTATCAGATAATAATCACGTCCCTACTGTACAATGGCCTCTCCACTGCAAAGCCTTTTACAATTTATCTATATAAATCTCAAGTTAACAGTCCACCCACCTGGTAAAGTTACAAGGCTGAGGGAACCTTGTGCAAGAACAAAGGAACAGGGTAGCCTCTCTAAAAGACCAGCTACTTCAAGCTGACTGACTGTTGCAATGACTTATTTTCTTTATTATAACAATTATGAGCTCTTGATAGGTGGTAAGGCCTTATATGTAAAAACAATATTAACAAGACTGTATGGTCATTTTATGGTCTTTAGTCAAGTGGCTTTAATCCAATCTAGTGTTTTCAGTCATTAACTGCTGTGTGTTTGCTCCTCCATGACAGTCAGTGAGATAACTATTAACTATAACACCCAACCTATGTGCATGCCAGTGAAGACAGCATTTCAAAAGATTGATCTGTTTGTCTATCCAAATGAACTTTAAATCCAGATTATCACATGTCAGCAAGGCAGCCAACCCAAGATCTAGGGGAAAGGTTGACTCTTGGTACTGCTAATCAAAAGGATCCATTCTAATAACTTGTTTTTCCAAACAAATAAACAAAATCAAGGCATTACCGCTGTTCATGGAACAAGTGCTTCCAGAGAGCTTCCTATAGATTCACATTAGGTGAATATATATCTGGAAGGTGCAGGATATTTGGAAGTCTCAGTAATAACTAGCCAAGCCTCTTCTTAGGACATAATACAAGGCTGGTTCCAGTTTTTCAGGTACAAAATCACAGGCATGAAAACTTTTTGAATATTCTGAGGGGTTTATGATTAGTGATGAATAGGATCGGTTTCTAAGAATTGTGAACCGTCCCTTTATTCCTTTAACTGAGTATGGGTTTTCACAAGGGGAGGTCAGGAGGAATGTGCGTGTGTGTATCCATGACACCTTGTAAATCCCTGACTGTAGATGTTTGATCTCCTCCAATCATCGGCTGTCTTGGGGCAGTAAACCATACTTTTTATGCTTAGCAGCTCAGAGGCAAATTCTTGGCAAGGTCTATTCTTGGCCTGCAGACATTGGAAGAAGAAGATGACACCACACTAGGCTCAACTTTTGCAGTTGTCGTTGTTGTTCATGTCATTTTGTTGTTTGACCAAACTCTCTCACAACCAATTGTAACCCATAACATGAATCTATTAATGTATTGTTATATAACGCTTTACCGACGTTTCTGATTAAAAGGCAACTCAAGTAGATTCAGTTCAATGAAATTTCATTCTAGTATTAGATCCTTTGGGCCTATTGCAGCATTTTATAACTATAAACAATTGCATGTGACTCTTGAACGCGACATCAACAGTCAAGCCTCCTGTGATTGGTCAAAACAGACCCGCTGGCTGTGACGCTTTGTAAGGCAGCAAGTGTGGACCGTAGTTTTCAGCTATGTTTCTCAGGCTGCTGCACTCGGCAGACTGATGTCACGATATTTGATTCAGTTAAAGTGGGCTCTTCTCCAAGTCTGGTTTTGAATTCGCAGTTTTGTTCCGTATCAAAATGTCGTCCGCTGAACATGATGAAACTTGCGGCAATAATCAGCTGAACAAGTTCGAGAAGCTGTCGTGGAGGCCCTCCATCCGCGACTCAGGTTTGTAAACAACACCAGCTGTTCTTAAAGTGCAAGCTATGATTAATGATTAAGTTTGTAGATAGCCAATCGTTTTGCATGTGATTTGGAGCGGTATATGTGGTCAATTAACAATGATACATTTGGCGATGCTTTTGCAATAGCTACAGCATATAACGTTACGCCGAAGCTAGCTAGCCTGTAATTGCTACGGAAGCGATGCTTTCCTCCCCATAAGTCTGTCATGCAAATAGCACTTAAATTATGAAACTGCTCTTGTTAATGGCTAGTACGTTAGAGCTCTCTGGGACTGTGTATCATGTTGTGTGTCACGAGTGAACGGCCAGCAGGCAATTAACGTTGCTGTCCGTGCCTTCAAGTGCTGTCGGAAATATCGCAATTATCACCATAGGACTCTAGTTGCCGAGATGTGACGTTTAGGGGGCATGTAACCATGTCAAGAAGTGATGCTTATGATGACAGATTTTTAGATGCCAACTTGATGTTGGGGATCAGAGGACTGAGGCGCTCTTTGATCATGCCTGTCTTATGATCAGGGCCTATGACAAGAACTTAAGTTTTATCAGAGTTAAATTGGAGGAAATTAAGAGCCATCCAATCCTTTATTGCTGCCAGGCAATCATGCAAGGTAGCGATTTTGGCGAGTTAATAGGGTATAACAGAAATATTAAGTTGGGTGTCATCTGCGAGATAGATAGAAAGAAAGAAAGAAAGAAAGAAAGAAAGAAAGAACAAACAGATAGCATTTTTGTTGATGCTTGGGTTTGATCATTTAAGCCATTATATTGCTCAACTTCACAGACAAAATGGATTGTGAGCTTGAAACTAGCACTAACCTAGTGTTCACTTCTTATTTCTGTCTCATCGTTTATGATGTTGTGCCTGACTTACAGGGTCAAAGAAGAGAGTGCGATGGCTTCAGGCTCGGCGTATCTTCTCCCCCTCCTGCCCCAACCTGCGGATCCCCAACCGATTTCTGAGAGAAGGTGGGTAATTTTCAGAAGCCGATGCTGGTCCTAACTGCTAACTCTTACCTACTGTCTGACTAGTTCAGACAGTAGACATTTTTCCTGTGTCTATTGGGATTTAGGCTGTTGTTTCCTATTAGATTCCACAGTAGTCAACAGTATTTCTTTATCAGTTGGCCAGTCTTTTAGGTAGGGCTCATAATGTCTCAGTAGTTAAACCAATGTAGGGATGTCCAGGTAGCTTGTTTACCTGTGGGCCACCAATATCCACATCCCAAATAGATAAATATTGTCCTATATGTAATAGAATAGTCTTGGGAAAGTCATGGAGTTTGATTAGCAAAAAGAAAAAAATTGACCTTACTAGAACTGTACCTTATTCTGAAAACTCTTATCTTTAAGCTTGCAACATATCATCATATACATATCATATTCAGTCATGTTTTGTGTTATATCTTATCTTAATACAGTTTGTTTGCATTTGTATGTATTTGAAAAACGTTTGGACTTATTCAGTGCACTTGGATTTAGTCACATTGTCACAAAAAAGACAGTGCCAATATTAAACACTCATGGAAGAACGGAGGTTTGGGAATTTTAAGAGAAAAGGCTCTAATGAGCTACCTTTCTGCTAGATCTAATAGATGCAAGGTGAGAGCAGGAGATGAGCTTCAGACAAACTGCTTTCATCAAGAATTCAGAAGGCTGCTCTGAAATACACCATATAGCTGTGGTGAATGGTTTTCATGGTTAAGCAAAGGAGTCGTAAAACTAGCTGAGTACTCATATCGGTTCCACACAGAATATCCAGTATAGTCCAAAATACAAATTATATAGCTGTAGGAAGGACATCATAATCTTGCATGCATCTTTTTGCATAACAGTTATGCTGTAAGCTATCCTTTTACTTATATAGGGGACCTGAACTGAAAAAGCCTCTTTGTCTTGAACTCCCCATTCCCCTCCTCAGGACACTGTGCACCACCTGCCCGTAGTGGGCACCGTTGTGTTGCAGACAGCGCCAACCTATATGTGTTTGGAGGCTATAACCCAGACTTCGATGAGTCAGGCGGTTCAGAGAATGAAGACTACCCACTTTTCAGGGAACTTTGGAGGTTCCATTTTGCCACAGCCACCTGGCAGCAGGTCCGCACAGAGGGCTACATGCCCACAGAGCTAGCCTCTATGTCAGGTAAGGGCCCATGTATCACCCTACGTTTTATTTGAGCAGAATTTCACCCACCGCCTATACCCTTGTGTAGATTCATACATCATAATATGTTGTCAGTATCCAGTAGCCGATATTAACATAATATCTCACACTGCTGGCTCTGTTCAGGCCAGCTCAACATTTAAGAAACCAGGAAAACTTTGTTTTTCCTCAGAAAAAAAAAAAAGAGTCTGCGGTTCTAATAGGAGAAGACTGATAATCATTAGACTTGAATCTATATTTTGCAGCAGTGAGTACTTTGGGTGCAATTTGAGGTAGTCCTGGCTGTTGAGGAGGTCAGCAAGGCAGTTGTTGAACTCTGGGCAGAGCCGGCCAATCATCAGTGTTGAGTTACAGGGAAAGCAAAATGAGGAAATTATGAATGAGCATCCTGCTAATACTTAGATTAGGTTTCCCCTCATTTGTGTCCTTAATGGGGATACTGTGATATTTGGAGTTTTAGTCTAATGAACTAGGTTGTGGCTGGAACTGACTGCTACTTTGGGACTATTGGGACTATTGGGACTGTGGTTTTGAGTTTTCTCTGATCGTTGTAAGCATTCAAGTGGGGTTACGTTTGATTTGGGCAATATTTTGTTTATTAAAGCGGTGAAGACAACTTTTCTTTTTTCCTTCCTGAAACATGGCAACAGTAGGCTCAGGATATCCCTAATTCCAGGCCCTAACTTTTAACATTTAACTAGGCTTTGAGAAGTAGCTGATTGTTATATGCTGACTTGGGAAATGTCTGGCTAGTTAGTTATTAAGCTTTAGGCCTCTATTTTACTGTTTAAAAGGAACAGTAAATGTCTGGTGAGCAATGTCTGGTTGTGCTACAGTTTTATTGTGTTTCTGTCTCAGCTGTTCTTCATGGCAACAATCTGCTCGTGTTTGGTGGCACTGGGATTCCATTTGGTGAAAACAACGGCAATGACGTCCATGTTTGCAATGTCCAGTACAAACGATGGAACCTACTCAACTGCAGAGGGAAAAGACCCAACAGGATTTATGGGCAGGTAAAAAGTGTTTGCCTCTTTACAGTTGGTTGGAAATATAAATGAAGTCAGTTGTTCCATCTCACGATGCCTTTGCCACCTGGTATTCAGCTCTCTCTTAGACTGTCTGTAGCTGTGTATGCACCAATTTGCATTCTCCACTTCCAGGCTATGGTCATTATGAATGGCTACCTCTATGTATTTGGAGGGACGACAGGCTACCTTTACAGCACAGACCTGCACAGGCTGGACCTGACCACCAGGGAGTGGGCCCACCTCAAGCCCAACAATGCGCCCACAGATCTACCTGAGGAGAGGTTAGTCAGCGTAGTGTGGCTCCTACTGAAGCCCCAGATTATTAATCAGTTTAGTTTGAATTTGAATGCTACTCCATTAATCCACAGGTACAGACATGAGCTAGCTCATGACGGACAGAGAATATACATCCTTGGAGGTGGGACTTCCTGGACGTCATATCCCCTAGACAAGGTATGGGATAGCAGGGCTCTGTATACATCATCCAGATGACATCAGGTGGACATTAGGATGTCGTGTTACACATTCATTGTATGTATTAATACCATTTGTCTTTATCAGATTCATGCGTATAACCTGGAGACTAATTACTGGGAGGAAATTGTCACCAAACCTCATGAAAACATAGGTTTGTGACCTAAGTGGTGCATTTCTGGCAGCATAAAATTCTGGGGCAGATGAATGGTTAGCTAAGGATTTGCAGACCTATGAATTGAAACTGCTCTGTATCATCTTTTATTATCTATGACAGGATATCCTGCTGCACGCCGTTGTCACAGCTGTGTGCAGGTCAAAGACGGTAAGGTACATTTTCACTGTGCACAATCTGGACATGCCTGTGAAATGCTTGGCTGAGATTCAACATGTCTTTCTCTGTTCCTGCACCCAGAGGTGTTTATATGTGGGGGTTACAATGGAGAGCTAATCCTCTCTGACCTGTGGAAGATCAACCTGCAGACCTTTCAGTGGACCAAGCTGCCTGCTGTCATGCCAGAACCAGCCTACTTTCACTGTGCTGCGGTCACTCCGGTTAGTATATATCATATACGCACACCCACACACACACATTTGTTTTGCATCAAGTCAGCACTCCTGTGTGCTGTATGACGCATGTAGACAGTGCACTGCATTTTCTTCTCTTGCATAATTTTTTTTATTGGAAGTAGACACTTTTTATTTCCTACAACTTTCTCTCTCCTTCAGGCTGGCTGTATGTATGTCCACGGTGGCGTAGTCAACATGTCTGAGAACCGGAGGACTGGCTCCTTGTACAAGGTGTGGTTGGTGGTCCCCAGTCTGCTGGAACTGACCTGGGAGAAGCTGCTCAAAGCGTTTCCTCGCCTAGCCCAGCTCTCCACTCTTCAGCTGCTCAGCTTGGGCCTCACACACACACTAATCCAGCGCCTCAAATAGATGCCGCATAGAGGCAGAGGTCAAATTGCAGATGTAAAATCGTGTCCAGTTGAACAGCACTGGCCCTTAGGCCACTGCTGAGTAGACGATATCTTGCGAAAGGACAAAGGTCTGAGAATAGACTGTGGAGTGATGCTGGATCATTCTGAGAAACCAAAACTTTGAATGCCTTTTCAATTTTAGTCTTATGTAAATGTGTTTGCTTTGTTTCTAATGCCAGGTGCAGTGTTTTAAGCTTGTGTGTGTGTGTGTGTGTGTGTGTGTGTGTGTGCGCGCGTGTGTGTGTGCGTGTGCGCTGGCATGGAACATGGTGCATGTCAAGTTTGAGTTTGTAGCCATCCAGCAGAAGCCATGCCTCAATGTGGACGCCAGAATCAAAATGCTGATTTCCTTTTTTTATTTTTTTCAATTTATTTCAGAAGTTTCTCATCCCTTGCTTTTGTCACTTCTATGTACCGTTCCACTATTTTTCCACTTTCCCACTTTCCACCATGTATCACTGTGGCAGGAAGTTGCAGGACATGAAAGGGAATAGTTTCAAAGAGTTCTTTTTCAAAGCTGAAATGCAAAAGGATACGATGGTTCTTGATACGATACTGTAATTTTAGCTCTCATGAAGAGGCAGGGATATACTTGTTTGAAGATTTGTTGAAGTGACTGAGATGGACTTCTACCATCTATTACACACAGTCAGCTGCTGCTATGCCCACTGTGACATACAGATAGGTAAATAGAAAAAAGTTTTTTCTGAGGAAAAAAATCTGTGACAAATCTGTTCCTATTTTACTTGGAACTGATCATAATAGATTTTATTTATCAATCAGTCTTAAATTCTTCTTAGGATGGGTGCACACTTAAATTTCAATTAAGAAGTTGTGATTGTATAATTTTGATACCTCCTAAAACTGTTTGCAACAGCCTAATTGGGTCAGAATGAATTAAGCCATCACATTTTAGCATTAACGGCATTTTGATATTGAAGATGTGATTTTAATTATGGTGTTGAATTGATGAAAACAAGTCCTTTGTGTGATGGTAACAACAGGCACCAGGATCAGACGAAATAACTACATAACTTGAGCCTTCTGTCCATGGCATCACTGTGAATTTTCCAGTGCCTCTTCCATTTTTTTGTGTTACATTGAGCCTGTCATTTCTTCATCTAGTGCCTTCTGCCTCCATCCAAAATGTCCCAGAAATTTTTATGTTTCTGTAATCCAGTCTTTTAAGATTTTTTATTTGTTTTAAGACTTTTAAAACTACATGTAGCCTTTTTTCATGCAGTATACCTGGTGCTCTGCATACATGAGCCATTTTATGTTTGCAAATCTGTAAATCCAACTGAACCTTTCTGCCCATATCTTAGTATTTGACAGGGGATATGGCTGATGATTTGCCATCACCTCCAACCCACAGAAACATTTTTAACTTATTTATTTGAACCAGTTTGCTGCTCATAGTATTACAAAACCTTTAATTGTCTTTTTTTTCTTTATTCTATCCTGTTTCATTTTCATTACTATTCCTACATGCTTTACAGTAGAACTCGATTTTAAACTTTATTTTATACTGAAACATAGGCTACATTATTGGTCTTAATTGTGGGTCTTTATTGTTTTGTTTTTTTCTTTAGTGCTATTGTAGTTTGAGAAATGGTGTTGATGGGGTCTTTCTCAGCAAAAAGGTATGTCCGACATACTCAGGATTTTAAATACTGTGACCAGACTCAGTCAGTAGAGATCCCAAAATGTTCAAACACCATGCAAATGTCAGCTATTACTCAGGCTTGTTCATATTATGAAACCAGATTTTGGTATGCCAAGATGTCTTTAAAAGGAATCTTTTTTTTTTTTTTTTTTTTTTTTTTTTTTGGTTAAAAAA
>CABFOQ010002909.1:29582-56939 GCA_900660455.1 Gephyroberyx darwinii | reverse complement strand
TCTCATTCGTGGTACATTATAGCAGAAGGTGACAGGAATGGTAGGAATGACCAGGAGGACCTTGAATTCTTCTTATATTTCTAATAAATTCACCTTTACCTTTCACAATTGTCCTCTAGGTTTTCAAGATAAGAAAAACCAGTTTATCTGTATCCTTAGGCAATACTTTACACATTATTTAAGCATTTGAGCCAGCAGTAAGATTATGTGCATTCAGTCAGATATCATTCTCTTATCTTAAAAGGCAATTTTCTGAAAAAATTCCAAATAAAAAGGCAAAGGTCAGTCAGACAGAATTTTAACACTTGAATAAGTTCTCTTAATCTTCCCTCACACTTAGCCAAAGGCACATAGACCTAAATCTATTAAATCTATTTAACACAATGCCATCTTACAACAAGCCTTGTTCTCCGACTCATCCCTATTCTTGTACCCTTTGTCGCATGACGTGTCACATCCCCAAAACACTGCGGCAGACTTGGGTAACTCACCTGGCAATGCCCATACCAATGTAATAGGACAAAGGTATGATGGAGCTGACTGCTATGGCGAACTTGACATTAGAACTGGCATACTGGTTGTCCTTGTCGATGTACCCAATCACTATGGCAACTATTACTAGAGGGAGGAGGTCTGAGATGGTCAAAGATGGTAACAGCTCTCCATGTGACTGACACTGACACACACACACACACACACACACACACACACACACACACACACACACACAGAATCCATCTTATGGTAAAGGATACTGACAGCAAACACATTGATCCCATCAACGGTATACTTGTAGTAGTACCAGTTTACAGCATGGTAACAGCATAGAAGCGCTCTGGTCTCACAACCTTCATGCTAAGGACAAAGTAGAAAAAAAACATTTAAAAGCAGTATCAAGTATTAGTATCAAAGCAACATCACCAGGGCTCATATTTCTCCAGGTACCGCGACTGGTCAGTACTACACCTCTCTCTTACCCTCCTCTGTGAGCAGGTGGAGACAGACACATCCTCAGGTGCCATGAGGAGAATGGTGCCCAGGGTACGTGCATTCATCTTGGCTACAGGGATGGTGAAGACCAGGATCCAGGAGAGGAAGCAGGCCAGGGAGTGGACCACAACCAGAGGAGGGTATCCCAGCAGCAGCCACATGTAGGTGGCGAAACGATGCTACACAACAAGCGGGACACTGAAACTATATTCTATACTTCTATTCTATTCTTTTCTATATTTCTAGATTACCATATAGCATATATCAACAAACTTGCATCCTTTACATAGTTTTAATCATATATACAAAGCCTCTCAGCTAATTCCAATATTTCTGCATCATGAACATGGTCCTGCCATGGTCTAGGTGGAGACACTTACCCAGTAGGGTGTGTGTGGAGGCCCTCCTGGCATCTCTGGGACCGGCACTTCTGTGGGTGAAGGCAGAAGGATTGGCAGGGCATCTTCCACGCTCTCTATGGTGCAGCCACAGTTGGGGGACCTCTCACAGCACCTCCTCACTGTATTTTCTATCTGGAGAAACGACAGAGACAAGAGTGCTCATTCAAACACGAAAGGGCATTAAGTAATCTGTGACCTCTATCAGCGACCAAAAACATCGGCAGCTCTCTGACACAGTTTATGATAGCCAGTAATTGACATAAATAATAAAGTACCCACACAGATATTTATAGATATATGTCACTTTGTGCTATGGGACAATAAAATCTTACTTATTACACATCTAACCCTTGTGTTCAAAATGTCTATTGCATCTTCAATACTTCAATACTCATACTTCAATAACCAGCTGCTTGCTGGAGAGAGATTCTGTGGTGCTGTGGTGTTCAGAAAAGGCAAGTCTTCTGCTTTCATTACCACAAGGCACTGGGAGACTTTTAGGAAATAAGAGGGGCTACTGCTTATCTACCTACTTTCAGTCAGTAGAAATAGGAAAAGAGACAATGGCGCAAACATTAACTGAACCTTGATCCAGACAGTACCTCCTGGATGGACTTGCCAAATGGCCACAGGAAGTACCATGACAACTGCCAGCAAAGTTTAGCTGAAGAGAGACAGAGAGAGAGAGAGAGAGAGAGAGAGAGAGAGAGAGAGAGAGAGAAAAAAAACAGATGAGGGCAATATTTAATGATGAATCTTTAGTAATGCACATTATCATTTTAATAGTGATCCAACACTGTGACGATGAAGTCAGAAGCTGCCATACCGTACGGTACCCCGACCACAGTGATGAACATAAGTATGCTGACCAGGAGGTACACCAGAGAGACCCACCAACCAAAGAGAAACACATACGCTATATTTCCACATGTGATTAGACGACCTGAGACCAAGAAGACAAGCAAGAGGTATTATTAGTGATGGAGTGACATGGGCCACTGCTGAGATGTATATGTATGTATTCACAGTTCCCATGAGGACATCTTCCACTCTACATCACTTTACACAAACCCCACATAGTACACAAACACATTAACCCAAACCTGGACCTGTGTGTGGTTTAATGACGTTCAGTTCAGAGTAGAGTTCTTTCACAACATCTGACCTGTCCTCAAATGGACGCTCTGTCACGTGGCTCTTCCATTTTCTGAAACCAAACTGACCACATGCATAGACAGACACACACACACACACACACACACATATATGCACACACAAACACATAAACCAAACCAAGAAGTGAGACAGTTAGAGGTAGTGAACCTTAGTTTCACTCAAATTTCTACCCTCTACCCTGTACCCTGTGAACTCAAATTTCTACCCTGTAGTTGTTGACTAGTTTGTTGGCTTCCACTTCATTCTCGGCTCTGATGGTGGTCTTGCTGGGAACCTCCTCCCAACCATCATCGCAGACTTGGTGGCTTTGACCTGAAATTAGAGAGAATATACAGCTACTTGAGAATATACTACTAAAAATCTGAACTGCAATGGGACCGTGTACTGACGTGCATGTGTGGACGCACAGTGTTGTGTATTGAAAATGTGGGTCATGAGGTTACTCTACTGACAGTCCATGAGCCAGACAGCCAAATTCTATTCTTGGAGGTAATTTGAGTGCCATAGCTTAACAATGTTTTTTTTAAGATAATCCACAAAGCAGTCAATGAACCTTTGGATGTTTGAATGAGACGAAACCATTGTCAACAACTATGTTTTTTTTAGAGAGTTGCTCAAGTAAATATGACACGTTTCTACAAGACGAATCTGAACCAATCCGAATCAAAGTTTCATTTTAAGCCAGTCAACATTCTCCTCTCACAGTTCAATGCATTCAAACCTCTAGAAAACGAGACATTTAAACATATAGGTAAAACAAAACCTCCAATTTTCACACTGCTATCATGTATCAAACAAGACCTTTCCACCCACAATGACCTATGGATGATCCATGTATTGGTCACAATGGATCAATGTCCTTTGCTTAGTTAACTGAGTAAAATCTGAGTTGTTTCTAATTAGCCAGCCAGCCAGCCAGACAAAAGCTGTACTTGTTCAACAGAGAAACCAGACGCATGACTGCAATTTAGTAAAGAGAAAGATGCTCTAGTTCATTCATTCCCAGGGCATGTCTCTTAAAAGAATACAGCCATGTATGAAAAATATACTACTTGCATCATAAGACATGCACAATATTCATATCTTCCCCTTTGGCATAATTCAACACCAGGTCTACACACACTTTAAGTAGAAGTCTGTTTTAGTTCCTCTTTTGTCCTCAAACGATACAAAAGATACCACTGGGTATAGATACCGAAATAAACTGCAGTTACTGGTTTCCCCAGTAGGAAAGAGTATGGAAGATAGCTCTTACACTCTCTTGTTCATTTATTACTATGAATACATTTTAACTAGACATGTAAGTTTTACCATAATCATCTAAGTAGACATCAGTCACATGATTGTGCTTTTTGCCCACTGAAGAATCAGATGTTATTTACGTTTAAGTGAGGGAAAAGATTAAACTAATCTTAATCTACATCAAAACTCTTAAAATCAACTGGTTCATTATAGCAAACTTTAGGAATCATTAATAATGAAAATCATTGTGTTCAGAGCAAAGTAGAAAAGAGATATAACAAAGCAATGTGTCTCAACATTTAAGTTATAAATGTGAACTTTCACACATTTTTAACTTCTCTGACACAGACCTGCGCGCACGTACAGACAGACAGACACGCACGCACGCGCGCGCACTTCCTTGGAGACTATGTCGTAATCAATACGGTGTGTCTGTCTGATATGTCACGATTTTACCCTGTTGACAGCAAATAGTAAACTCAGCGCTTTTGCGCTTTCAACAGTCTGCCTACTCTTAAATCCGTGATGCGGGCAGAACACTGGACGCTGCAGGATGGAGGTTTGTTTACAGCACTATGAGAACATGGTCGGCTTGTTGCATAAAAAGTTTATAATATATATATATATAAAGATAACATCCAACATTCAGCTCACCTTGACTGTCGACTGGCGGCCTTCTCCTTCGACTGTTAGCGTCTGAGTTGTGTGCGGTGGAAAGCGACATCCCTGCTGTCAGAAGGAGCTGACGGCGCTTCTGTTTCTCCTGTCGCTGCGAAGTGGACGCACTGATTCGCGGATTATGCCGCTTGGAACTCTGGGAACAGTAGTCCATTTCTTTTCCTTCTGCGGCATTTGATAAACTAGAAATGTCAGTTTCCTGAGAAAATGCGCTGGCTAGCTCTCTGGTCCCCACAGTGGGGCCCCAGGGAATTGAGTAATAGTTTAATTTCACTATTATTTCATTTAATAGAAGTTAGCCCAATGATTAATTTGTTTTAATTTGCATTGTACAGACAGGCAATTCAAGTAACACATGTTTTTGAAGTGCTTATTTACTGTAACAAAAGATAAACTCAATTAGTCTTTTTTGAATTCTTTAAAACATACAACATAATCATAGTGCAAGGTAACAAGATAAGACAATGAGGATTTTTGAAGCTGAAAAGTGGCACAATAAAAACAAAGAAAGATGAATAAGAACAGAAGTAATAACAGTATTATGAACATACTATATGAGTTTAACATGTTCTTGCCCAGAAACATTTTCATTTTACATTTTGAGTCCTTTTTTGTTTTCTGTTTCACATTCCTTTTCCTTTACATTCTGTCTAACTTTGAGTTGTTGATGTTTATTCAATTAGCCTAATGTACCTCTTCATTTTCCTTTAGATTTTGTTTATAGTCTATAAATCTTTTGAAGCATTCAGTGTGCTGGGGAATGGAAACACGATATTGGATTCACTGAGTTCTGCGAAGATTGGTCTGACCTTATAGAAGGGGTCCTCTGTGGATTTTGTGCTGTCAACAAAGTGAAGGGGGCCCATCATTTCATCAAACCTGGTTCTTCTCATGGCTCCTGATATACTCTCATTCTGAACATCTATGTCCTGTGACCAGAACATGCAGGGACTGTAGCCAGAATTGACAAGTAGATTCCCACAGAACCTCATCCATGGTCAGGTTCAGTTGCTTGCCCTTGGTATGAGTTGAATAAGTTTGACATGTCAATGGTAATATTGCTCAATGTTGGAGGATAGCACTTAAAGAAGACAAACACTGGATCAGGTTTGGTAGCTTTGAAACACGTTGCTGCAGTGGGGTCATCGATCGTGTTCTTGAATATTGGTTGCTGCCGGCCTCTTTTAAAGGTACAGTCTTTGTTTTTGACAAGCTGCAGCTTCTCTCTTGATTGCATGGATGTTGAGCTGATATCACTTGGGGGGTCTGAGGACATCACCAGACAACTTATTTATTGTATGTCTCACCTGATTCATTCAGTACCCCAGACATCTTGGTGGACCCTCTAGTCTCTAGCTTGGAGTTGGGAGGTGGCTCAGAGGTCCTATGAAATGTCCTACTGGGTCTGGCACTAGGAGGTGGCTCATGGGAAGAGCAAAGTACACTGTTCTTGATCTTGCCATCTTCTGCCCCAGACTCTGTAGTTGAACAGAAAGACAAAAGACAAAAACTGCACATATGATTATAATGTTGAATCAACATGAATAGGCAAAACTATTGTTTGATTTATTAAACAATTTATTGATCATATCATATCAGCTTGCATGACATTTACTCTGACAATTCTGTCTGACATGGCACATTTTTCCACTATATGACTATTTTACTCTGCTCTGACTGCCTTGATATTTGCACAAATACTGGCAACCAAAAACAAAATCAAATAATTTTGATTAAACATATCTAAACTAAACCTTTTAAAGATTATATAAACCAAAATATTTCTTGATAGATGATTGTCAACATGTACTAACCTCCTTTTGTACAAGTGTGGGCATGTGACAGTTTTCATTACTCACATGTTCACTATTGCGACAGGTGTGATAAAATGGGGTAACCCACTATGTAATTCAGTATAAAGTTATATAATATAATATATAATATATAATCTTATGTTCCCTTCAAAGGATGTGTTGTTGTTGGGATGTTTAGACCTGCTGTGCAGGCAACTGCAGCCTGGCTTGTGAAGCAAAGCTCATAGTAGTAAGAGTTATTACTTTCTAAAAGGGCACTGCAGTAGCAAGGGAAAAGACAGCGACTCAGCCCTTGGGGTGTATGGCACTGAGTTTAAGTTGAAATGCAGTTTGCCATATAATGGTGAAACTTTGTCGCGGATGCTTGGGGAAAGGTCAATATGTCTAATGCCTTCTTGCTTGTCTGCAGAAAGTGTCACCTTAACCTTTCACTGTTTAGTTATAGGAACACAACAAAGTGCAATCTAAATCAAACCAGAGTCCTGTACACTGTGCACTATCAAAATAAACATTTGGTGACAAATAAAGCTTTAGGTCATGAAGACTTTTACAAAGGTTTTTGTGACCA
Organism: Gephyroberyx darwinii; assembly: GCA_900660455.1. Classification (NCBI taxonomy): domain Eukaryota; kingdom Metazoa; phylum Chordata; class Actinopteri; order Trachichthyiformes; family Trachichthyidae; genus Gephyroberyx; species Gephyroberyx darwinii. Next base: position 50,070 of record CABFOQ010002909.1, on the reverse strand, counting down.
AAGCTTTATTTGTCATGTCATGTCAAACCATCCACCCCCACTGAACTGATCTATCTGATAGGACAAGTGTTTCTCATCCCCTTGTACCGCCCATAAAACTGATGCAAATATAAGTTGTCAAAAGGCTTATCAAATCATCCAAGTGAATAATGTATAAAACATTACAGAACACACCCCCAATGCTTTTAAGTGGCTAATAAAATGAAACACATGCTTGAGTTGCCTCGGAGGTGGGGTTTTCAAAAATAATCACATATAAATTGGCAACAGGCATAAGTCATACCTTTGTTGACTGCTCTGGTCAAACTGCTGTGAAGCCATGGCAAAACATTGGAGTGTCACCTGTTTTATGGCACTAGCACTGGTAGGCTGCTTCATTGGGACCTTGGTTGAAGCGCAGAAGTCTCACGTTGTTCCTCCAGATCCTCAGGTACCAAGGTTTGTTCCTCCACCTCCCCAGAAACCAAAGGTTCCTGCACCACAGCATCCCCAGCCCATTGCGTCAAAGAAGCTTCCCAGTTACCAGCAAAGTGAACCTGTCCATAGCTGTGAGGTAGCAGAAAGGCAGAGGGTCGCGTGTGGAAGTCCTGATATCATTGCTGCTGCTTGTGATGCCATAAACTGCTGCTTTGATGGTCGCCAGTGCTACTATGGAAAGGCAGGTGAGTGTTTGATGAGCCTATCAATGCTTTTTAAAGGGAAAATCAAATTGAGATTTATTTCTGGTTATTTTGTATTGATTGGGTAAAGAGTATTAGAACACAAATACTTTACTTAAGTAAAAGCAGAATTACCCCGACAGTATAATAATCTTAATGCATCATTTTTGTATTTGTATAATTTTGGTACTTGTACTTATATAGCTTCTTATATTTTTTATTCATTATTGTTATTTTTATTATTTCCATTGTAGTTTTATTTCTTTATTTCTTGGTGTTACTCTATGTCTGGCTGCTGTAGCACAGAAATTTCCCCTCGGGGATTAAGAAAGTACCTACCTACCTAATCTGGTAAAAGACAATATCATCTGTCATCCATTTATAAGTTTACTTAAGTATTAAATTATTCGCCATGATTTTTATTCAAAAGTAAATGTACAGGTTCAATATAATGTCAAGTTAGGAAGTGTTTCATTTTCTTCAATTATTCATTTTTTAAAACTTAAGCTACAGGTGTCAGTGGTCCATTTATGCCACTTCAAAAGAAGGCTGGCTGCAGGCACTTAAAAACTATTTAGGTACAGTGCTATTAAGAAGCATTTTAGAAACTTTCCACTGCTTCCCACACAGAACGTGCTCATAGCATTGTAAGAATAACTGATGAGGCCAAGATGTCACCTGATTTGGCATCCTTAAGTACAAAAATGTATGAAATTGATTGACTTTGACTTATTTAGCTTTGATAAACTTCTGGTTGATTGAATTCCACTTTGATCATTACAATTATAATTTAATGTGGGATGTTTTTGCATTAATGAACAACATTTATCGTTTCAACCTATCAATGCCCATTTCTTTGATACCAGTGACTGTCCAGTGCACCAAGGATGGCCAGTTTATTGTGGTGGTGGCTAGAGATGCCACTCTGCCCCACATTGACCTGGACACAATCTCACTGTTGGAGCAAGATCAAGGCTGCACTCATGTTGACTCTAATTCAGGATTTGCCATCTACCAGTTCCCTGTTACTGCCTGTGGCTCTGTTGTTATGGTAGGACCTTGATTTTTCTCTATTTTCACACAAAGAAAGTGCCTCTAAAAAGTTTCTATGTAGATTCTTGCCCCACACAATGATCTGTTGCCTCTTGCAGGAAGAGTCTGGCGTTATAATATATGAAAACAGGATGACGTCCTCATATGAAGTGGAAGTTGGGCGCATTGGAGTCATTACCAGGGACAGCAGCTATCAGTAGGCAATCCTTGTTTAGGACTGTTTGTCAAAATAAAGGTCCTAATAAAGGAACATAATGCCATAGTTCTCTCCTTTCAGATTGCTCTTCCAGTGTAGGTACATCGGCACCTCTGTTGAAGCTGTGGTTGTGGAGGTATTGATAGGAGAAACCCTTCCCTTTCCTATTGTTGATGTTGGACCCATGAGAGTACAACTGAGATTGGCCAATGGGCAATGCAACACAAAGGGCTGTAATGAAGGTAAGAGTTTGTCATCTTGGCAGTGTTGTGATATTTGTAGATCGTTTCAGAACGTCGGCTATACTATGAACTAGAATTTCTCACTTCACAGTGGATGTGGCCTTTAGCTCATTCTACACGGAGCAAGACTATCCTGTGACCAAGGTGCTGAGGGACCCGGTGTATGTGGAGATTCAGCTCATGGATAAGACAGATTCCAACCTGGTTCTGACTCTTGGTCACTGCTGGGCTACCACTAGCCACGAGTGTCACAGCCTGCCCCAGTGGAACATTCTGATTGACGGGTAACTAAAATGCCAATTTACAGTGTCCCAGTTATGAAAACTAAGAGGCACTGGTGGATCTCGGTCAAGTTTACAATAATCTCATGTGTGCTCACTGGGAATACTGAATATAATGCAATGAAAACACTGATTTTTTTTTTTTTCAAGCTGCAGATACTAGTAGATAGGGTTTAAATATTGACATGGAATCTACCGTTGTATATTACAGTAATAACCTTATCAACCTTATTACAGTGTTAATATTGCTCTAAATTACACAGCAACTCATCATGTAAATTAATGGATTAAGAACTAACAATCATTTGCAATAGGTCGCCTGCGTGGCACTTTAAAACTCATTTTTAATTGTCGCAGTTCTACTGTTGGTCTCTATATTATCGACTCTGTCAGTTATTTGAGAGTGAAAAGATATTTGATAACCAATGAAAAAATAAACACAACAACCACATACTCAGGGGCTTTACTCAGATTGAAGTAATTGTAATGTAAAATAAATATGGAATATTCCTGCGGTTTCATACTTCATGAATTACTCTTCACCCAGGTGTCCGTACAGGGACGACCGTTACCTGTCCTCCGTGATTCCGGTGGGGGACCAGTCTGGTCTGGACTTCCCAACCCACCACAAGCGTTTCTCTTTCAAGATGTTTACCTTCGTGGACACAAATTCTTTGGTCCGCCTGCAGGAACAGGTAATGAATGGATTCAGTGAAACCACTGATGTTAAACTAGAACCTCTTGATCAGTATTTTTTATTACTGTGCCAACACTGTTTTCCCTGTCCAGATCTACATTCACTGTACTACGTCTGTGTGCACTCCTGGTCCAGGCATCTCCTGTGACCATTCATGCTACAGAAAACGTAAGGGGTAAATTTATCATTTGTTGAATTGGGGAGGATTGTGTACATGCATCTGACTGTGTTTGCATATCTGCCTGCAGAGAGAGATTTGACTGCTGTGGCCCAAAAGAAGGTTGGACAAAATACTGTGGTTTCCAATGGACCTGTGATCATGCGTGTCCCTGAGCAGTAGAGAAGACTGAGCCGCGAGTTCAAGGATTTGATTTCGAACATTTAGTAAAGGATTTGAACCTTCTACTGTGGTTCAGTTAGAAGTGGTTTGCAATGAAATGATGTTGGTAATATTTGAAAGAAAAGAAAGAGAAAGACCCGAAGGTGTGTTGCAGGAAGCATAAAATAAGTCCCCCAATTAGTCTAGAGAAATTGCTAGCCAAAGAAATTATATGTCGTCAATGCTTTTATGTCCCTACAATGCAGGCTAAAATATTATGGGGCAGAAAGTAAAAAGCCTTTAAACTGGATAAATCTGATAAAATTGGCCTACCTAGAAGAAAAGAAAAAATCCAGTGCAAGAAAAAATCTTTTTGAAAGGGTAGTTTCTCAATGAAAGGGTTAAACCAGTTACTGAATCCATTGGGAGACAAATTTTAAAATGTCTATAAATCTGGTATTTTGCACAATGTTTTGCAATTTTAAGATATTAAGAATTTGAGAACTTTTACCATGTTAGACAAAAAATACTGATACATCATTTCACCAAGCAGAAAACATTGTAATTTAAATGTATTAAATAAAATGAAAGTGGCATTTCACCAAAAAAACAAAGCGATCTTATCTGTATCTTACACATCATCTCACATGTCAGAAAACTTTTGCACATCTTTGTTTGGTTTAAGAGTGATTGAGATTGAAATGTATCACTGAGTGATGTCCTCCGATGGATGCTGAAGCCCTGTTGTGATAGGTAGTTTGCTGAAATGTCGTTTCCAAGTGTTTGTGAATGTTTATGTTTTTGAAGGTGTTTATAGTGGATATGAATTCTAATCAAAATAAAACATGACAACCATATGTAATGAACTACGGACCATGGCAACATCTTCACAGTGGAACCGGTTACAAGGACAAAGCAGTGAGGTAAATTAACAGTGAAATTCCTCTTTTAGTTTGGGAAAAAGAAAGAATCTTTAATCTGTGCAGAGATGATATGTGAATCCCACACAGCACATCGCTGATTTAACATGGATGGATCGCCTGTGTTGTTCCAAGAACTATCCCCAACTGCCTCAATATTACCGACACTGAAGAGGATGATCAGATGATAAAACTGAACCTCTTAGAAATGTCTGAATATCATATCTCATATAGCTCCTAAACTGTTTTAGTCTTGCCCTGCCTTAAAACTATCTGGAGCTCACAGACAGTATCTCCTAGTCAAGTTTGGTGGGTATAGGTTTGAGATCTCCCCCACTACTCAGCCAACAAATACACCGGTCAGCCAGATGATGGCGCTATAACAGACAGCTTTATGTTTTAGCCAAAAACTCCCAAACCATCTGGTGTAGAATCAAAACAAAAAACAAATCCTTGGGTCAAGACAAATCCATTGCACATACTGGTTTTCATTTCCACCAAACTTCACATATATATTTGTAAAGAGGTTCCAACCTGCGTCAGATCTCATTTAGTCATTCTCTATAATGTTGCTGTAAGGACAAAAATATCTCAGACATCTCTGCTCGTTTGGCCCGTGGGTTCGGACCCTGTGAAAGGCTGCTCCTGGCAATATTTTTTATTAAAACTATTTCAGAATATATTGTCATAGTTTTCAATAAATTCTCATTATTCAGCAAACACCCAAACATTCTTTGGCAAAATGACCAGCTGTGTGATACAGGAAGTGCATTCGCATCTTAGTTACAAATAAGGGCAGTGTCACATGGAGGAAAAGGACTTCCTATCAAATGCACTTTTAGAACTTTGTCAGCATAAAGGTATATTAACAGATGAAGTACTCATTAGGGTTTCTCATAAACTGAACCAGACATTTGAAATTCAATATGTATCCTAAAACAAAGAAACATCAGCCATTAGTTCTCTACAGCCACAGTATATACAGTAACACTAAGCGATAAAGATGGTACTTCTCATTGTGTTGGGTCATGGGTCAAATATCATGGGTCACTGTCAGATATAACACACTTTGATTTTTGGGGTAGTGACAATATAGTAACTAGCTTATAAAAGGCTGATTTTCATGATGTTACAGGTAACAGATATAATTTCTCATAAATATGTGACTTCATGAACAGTCAATGTGAATAGATAAGGCTATAAACTATAATAGAAAAAAAGGTTCATTGCAATCAAACACTGTAACAACCGCCATGAGCACCCTGAAAGTAATCATAATCAATATTGGAAGATTGTTTTATATCGAAATGGAAAACTGTCATGTTTAACACAATGTGACATGATCATTCTTTCCCTATTCAGACTGCATGTGGTCAAGAAGCATCCTCAAGTAAGCAACTGCACAATTATTTTCAGTTGTGTAGGAAAATAAATTCAAGCCATCAAGCCTACTTTACATAGCAAATCAGCCAGTTATCTATGGAAATAGAAACAGCCAGCAAGTGGATAATACATATGATTGTAACATCACATCACAAGATATGATCAAACCTTACATCCTGAATGAAGGTGGTGTTGACATACACTGTCCCGGACCCACCAGGCAGACAGATCAGTCTTTATTTGCCGTCAGTTATAGATCCCCATTGACAGCTGATTGTCTTGCAAGTGAAGGTTTACAGACCTGAAAAACCTGTCTAGTCACGGTGTATGCCCTCTGGTACTAAAGCTAACAAAAATGACAAATATCCCAGTTTGCAGTGAAAAAAAGGTTTTCTGGCCGCTTATCAAAATGAAACATTAACTATTTATTCAAACAATTTCAGGCACCGGTGGTAATAGTTTGGTTTGTTGCCCTTAAACGGCTGAGCAGGAAAGTCTTTGTTAGCTCTTGCTTCTCGGGGCCTCACCACATAATTGTATGAGTGTGTGGTTAACCGACATTCATGGATCAAAATAAAACAGACCCCTCACCGAAAAGTGTAGACACAACTTTTGAGTCCTCTATTGCTCCTTTTCTGCGCCGACCCCCGTTGACCGCATGCTAAAACAAGCAAACACAGTCTGTGCCACACAACTCAGCAGTGCACTCTCTCCTCCATCAGTCAGACTTGTCCTTCTTCTTGTTTCCTCCTCCTATGGGAACTTTGCAGGCCACTGCAGAACCTACGGCAGTTACTCCTCCAGCTACAGCACATACTCCTCCTTTGACCAGCCCCAGTCCCGCTGCAGGCACAGCAGCTACAGAGGTGACAGCAGTCTTGGTGAGGTCCAGGCCCTTTCCTCCTATCCAGACCACACCACCCACTGTTGCTCCCACAGCCCCCTTGGTAGCACCGAACAGGCCCCCTGCCAACCTGCCTAACATGCCAGGTTGTGTCTGCGGGTGGTCCTTGTGAGGTTCTGTAAAATTACAAAGGTTATATTGATTCAATATATCACTGTCCAAATAAGCAATAAAGAAGCAGGCGACAAAAATAAATACTCTCCTGAAACAATCTGAAAGGCCTGAGGAGATGCAGTATATTCATAGATCAAAACATGCTATGTTGATGTTAAAAGAAGAAAAATGACTTATTTATTAGTCATTGCACCACAACAACCAAACTTACCTCCAGCTGATGCCTCATCTTCGTGGTATGCAGGCATGTCCTCAGGCTCCTGCTCTGTTTGGCTCATCTCTCTGGGAAAAGAAATGAGACAATTCCCAAAAGGGTCAGCGACAGATCTGCTGTCCACCCTCCTATAGACATATACCTATGATTTACTTTTTAATTATGTGTACTGTCCAGGTTTGTTGCTTGAGGTGCATATTATGCGTTTTCTCCCAGTCTTGTGGAAGAACAGTGGAAGTAAGAATTTTCAAATGAACTTTAACCCAATTTAAAACTAGAACAAGCAGTAACAACCCTACTGCATATGTTCAGTATCATTAACAGGCCTTATTCCAAGTCAAACAAAGATGAATACAACTGACAGTTAACAAAAGAAAACCTCAACAATGTCATTAGTTTGGGATGGGACAGGATCTGTGTGTTAAGAAAATAAAGACTATACTTTATTTTGGGCGTGCTGATCCTGACAACACAAAACAAGGCAGACCTGTTCACTGTCTTGGCACAGAGGAGTGCAAGAGGTGAAACACCAGATGGGATTCAATTCAATAGTGTACACATAGTGTAAGAGCCCCTTTCTTATGAAAGCTGGCAATTGGCAACAATAACAGAAAGCCCCCACCACCTCAAAACAGAAGAAATGATCTTGCCAAGTTGTTCCCTACATCTCTATGGATAGCCAGGGGTGCACCAAGCCGGATAGTTCAGTTTGATCTTGGACTTTTCATAGTGGGGGATTTTAATGCAAGTCAGAGTTGACAGAAACTTAAATCGAGCAGGGATGACATGGCATAAGAAAGCATGGCAGCCACCCTGTTTAAAGAAACTATCCCACCCTTCCCAGGAATACAATTCAGATATGGTAAAACACATGACGCAACCTTTATTAAAGCCAAACCCTTGGCCCAAGTCGTAACTTACTCCTGGAAACGTTTGCTGGCTAACTGGTAACAATTAACGTTACAAAAGTCTAATGTAATGATATTATACGTAAGAGAATCAAGTTAACGTTACGAAACAAATACTCAAACGCACAATGAAAACATCGTCTGCAACTCACGAAACATTTATCTTTTTTTTATACCGGTTGACTAGCGCTAAAGCTTAAAACGTAAAGTTTGCTAATTTAACAAAGGACTGCTTTCGGGAAGTTAGCGCTAACGACAGAAACCGTAAAGCTGGCAGGGTGATGCTAGCTGCTGCTACACGCAAACACCAAACTAAACTGACATCTTAGCTACTTTTAACGTGTCACTAAAAAGAGGAATTCATAAGATTAGAATATATAAAGCTACTGAATCGTTACACGTTTGCATTTACGTCTCACATTTTGTAACTTTTTTTTTTGGTAACCGACTCTGACTAATTTGACTGTTTACGTGTTTTTTTCTGCCTGGAGTTAAAACCGCAACGTTACTGTACTCAATGGGGTGATTAAAAGACACCCAACAACATTATAACCATACACGTGTGCTTTAGGACAACAAAAGTCGCAGTGAAAACGTTTTGGAAGTAAACCGATCGATTATTTATTGATACTTTCGTCTACATAGGTGTCCTTAAACGCTACGGATGCTACTAGCGCCCTGTGGTAGGATGATAGTAGTACTGCAGAAATTAAAGCTCTTGCAGCAAAACCATGGCTGACCCACTTTCCACCCACATAGACATTAATTTGTGACTTACCTTAGCAAATGGACCTAATGTGGCTAAAGTTTAATGACCTAGGACTGGAGATTAAATGTCCAGGTGTCGGACTACTGGGGCCAGTAGTTTAGTTACTGTTGAAGACGAATGTGGCTTATCCAGTTTTTGGACGAGAACTTCAGTCTCCACCCACATCTCTCCAAAAAACTGCTAGCAGAAACAAACACGTCGACAAAGGAGCTTCAGGCAGCTGGTTGTGTTTCTGAAAAGAGTTGTAGTGATATTGCAAACATAAATTATGATTGTAAAGTTGTTTATAATGTTAATTCTACTCGGGTTACTTTTGCCATTTCTTTGTGTGTATGCATATCGGTGTGTTTGTGTGTGTTTGGTTTTTTTGCTTTTAATTTATTTCAAATCTTGTATTGATAATTGTTTGAGACAATACGAGAAAAACATTTTTTATTTATTTATTTATTTATTTTAATCACAGAATAAGTTACTGCAGTGTATTAGGTGTAACGTTAGTGAATTTTGCTATTCGGTAAAAGTAACACATGAAATATATTTTCTGCGTTAGCATTTCAACAGAAATGAAAACATAAAAATAATGAGGTGATTTTGGCGGGCGAGGACAAAGATGTGACCCAAAATCGCACAGCAATTTCCCGCACTGAACGTGGAAGTGACGTTATTCTCCTCTTGGTTCCTACATCAAAGATTGTCTCTTTTAAATAGACGAATCACTCGACAGTTACAAAAAAACTAGCCCGCCTTCCGGTCTGCAAAAGTGGGTGTTTAACCCTCGTGCACGTGCTGTATTTTATGCAGGTACTGTTGCTGTTGTGACCAATCTTGCACAGACCAGAATCAAAGAACCCTTTAACACCTGGAACGTGCATGATCAGATTGTAACAGGATAGAGCAAAAACGTATAAATGCAGGTGTATATTTACAACAAAGTGTAAATGCAACTGGGTCTCCAATCCACATAAAATTATCACAGCAGAAATAAACATCTCCAAATGTTTGTAAATATCAAGAGGTTAAGTGACATGCTTGGCAATCTACGTTTTGCAAGGAGAAAACTAATTATATCTAGATACAATCTGGATATCAGGGTGCATGTTAATGTCAGATATAAAAGCAGCCAAAGTGTTTTTATTCTCAAAAACTAATAAAACAACATAAGCCTTAGCTCTGGATGTTGGGCTTCAACGTTTACCGTTTAAATGTTTTTAACAGAGGATATCAGCACCAGTTGTCCATATCTATCTTTCCATTAACAACAATTCATTAACTATGTTTCCATCCAAAGCAAATTTTAAGTTAACATTTGAAATGTCACAAAAACCAAATGTGAATTAAGCATATTTCCATCAGCTGTGCTAAAGTGAATCAATACCTGTCATAGACCTATCAGAACTGTACAGAATTGATTAGTATTGGGCAAGTTGTTATTCTTCGTCAGCCGTTGTTGGTTTTATTTCATTCAGTATGAAGAAGAAAACAAGATCTTCATGTTCTGATTTGCACTGATTTTTTTTTTACCTCTGCTAACATCTTTTTCATCATCCTTGAAGTAGAGCGCAAGCGCTGCTTCAAATCAATCACTGTGTGTGAGCTAGTAGGGCACAGACCTATTCTGAAGGGTTAATTCAGTGGTTCTCCAGTCCTCAAGGACCCCCTGTCCTGGAGATTTTAGCTCCAGCCTTACTCAGGCACACCTGAACCAATTAAGGTATCATGAAAACGTGAAGCCTCTAATTGGTTCAGGTGTGCCTGAGTAGAGATGGAGCTAAAACCTCCAGGACAGGGGGTCCTTGAGGACTGGATTGAGAATCACCGGGTTAATTGGTCGGGCGCTAGCGCTTATGGGTATTGTATCAAGTTAGAAACATTCATAATCATTAACAGTTACTGGAACAAAATAAAACATTTTCCTACTCAGTAGAAGACACTTGGCCCTCTTAATACTGTTACACAATGATCACCAATATAAATACACTGAATGGCTGTGTAACATGGAAAGAACTGTTCCGGAAACACGGTACCACGTGACATTCCAGCTCTATTGAGCTGGAATGCAACTGTTCTCCCGCCGCGGTTCGTGAAGACTTTTGCGGAAATAGAGGCAGAGTGATATCTCTTCAATTTGACCTCCTCGATTTACATGCAGATTAGGCGCTTGTGCTTCAGAGGACAGAGACCGTAAACAAGTGAATTTGACGTTGAACTGATTAGTGAGTGGATTAGACGCTGTGGGTTAGGGTTCGGGTTCGGGTCGACGAGTCTCCGTTTTGATGTAAAACATCCCGAGTGGCTCAAACAAGTCTGCTGCCTCTGCCTGGATTCGTCGTCCGGTCAGCTTTCAAAAGTTCCGCCCTCTGGAAAGACAGGTAGCTAAAGCGGTGATGGGTGGTGTAGACGGTGGTCCTCTTCGGATTACCAGGGGAGGTATTGCATTTTAGGATTGCATTTTCCTCTGTGCACGTCCACTAGTTTTATCCTGTGTGTGTCCATTTCCAACAACAATGCCACTGATTTCCTGCACTGTGTAAACTGCAACCAAAATCACCTACTGTTTTTAAAAGACATTTCCAAGATCCTCCAAAGTGTACCTACTAATTTGAGCCACATTAGGGTGATTAATAGCAGCTGGGAATTTAAGGAAGGAATTATTGAATATTTTCATTCAAAAGATTTTTGTAGACTCAAGCACAAACAGATTTCAGGCTACCTAGGGGTAAATCAATCAACTACTCATGTGTTTCATGTATCTCATTCAATTTCATTCAATCTCATTCATTCATTCATTCATTCATTCATTCATCCTTATGGTACACTGGACCAACACACTACTGCTCACCCACTCCACTTCCTTCTATAGCTGCAACCTTATTCTATACTATATATACTATACTGCTCCTATGCAGATGTACTGAATGTTGACTGTATATATGTGGTCATATGCATCGTCTACTGTCCATCATATGACTTGCACTACCCCCTTGTTGTTCTTATGTTATGTGTGTCCTTATGTACTTAGAAACCTTGTAACCTCTGGCTGCACTCTGAAAGTGGCCTAACAGCTAATCCAGTTTAGTGAAAATCAAGTCTGGTGCCTATTTTGTGAACTAATAAACGACCTTAGAGAAACTTAGTTCATAGAGCCGTTCTAGGTAATATGCCCACAGTGTACGCAGCAGGGGCATCGTTAGACTCTATGTACTGGTGCACATGCCCCATTAATATTTTGCTCTGCTCCAGTAAAACGATCATGGGATAAATCAAAAAGGTTTTGCATTGTGTCCAACAACATCTCAAGAATAAGTGTGGTTAATTTTAGTGGTCGTAACTTGTATAACGGCATAGATCTAGTTAAGTGGTTGGACTGCTAAAAAAACTACTACTTTGTTTGATCTTCATTCAGCTGTCTGTCACAAGGGCTTGTCAGTGAACTTAGCTTTGTTATTTGTGGTGCATTCTGATTGTTGGATGCAGATGACTCAAACTAAATTGATTTGGATGCCCTCTGCTCCATTTACCACAAGTTTCAGTCACTAAAACATTATTTTCTTTTGTGGATCTTACGTAAGGAAGTTCTGTTCGGGGCGAGGAGGGGGTCATGTCAGAGGCAGGAGAGAAGTCAGGGTAATGAGACGTAAGGTTAAGATAGTAACAGACGAGCTATGTCAGTTAGCTAGCAACCAGCTAACATCAGTATGTTAGTTATTAAGCTAACTGACATTAAAATATTTCCTCAGTGGTGTCCAGCTATGCAGTTATAAATATTAAGGGGGAGAAAATACTGTTGTACAATCATGTTTATGTAGGCTGGTTGTAGACCCCGCTGACATTTAACACTGACAGTCTGGCACTGCTGCTGTCCTCATACATCACAGCTACTGATGATTTTGATTTGATCAATTTGTACTGACTGAAAGTTTGAACTTGAATCTTTCTTTCTTTTATTTTGTTGTCTCTATTTTGAGTTGTTTTATGGTACACAAAAGGGGAAAAAAATGTTTGAATGTGTGACTGTACTTGTTGTTGGCTCCCTTGATAAATATGCTGTCACTGCTGAACTTGACATTGATTTAAACTTTTTTAGGGACATGAGTGCTGAGAGCCTGTCTCAACGCCCCTGGTACTCAGTATCAATCATGTTCTTAGGCGGTTGGTTTATTTTCTAAAGCGAGCGGTCGGCAGGGAAATACCTTCATAGTAATGTTACTAGATCTCAGCAGATGGCAGTGTAGCCTCACTTGTGAGCGACTCTAAGACCCTGAGACTACATCCACATCATTTGTAACCTTGTAACTGTTGTTGTCATTTAGTAGTTAACAGTGGTCCAATTCATTCAGCAGTAGTGTAACAATGGAAAAGTTGTGAGCATCAATAAGTGGCTCATTCTTGTCTTGCAAATCAGAAGCTGATTGCACTTAAATCTGTTTGAGGCAATGTCTTTTCAGCATTCAGTAGCAGACCAGTTAATGGCTTTCCGTCTCTTCAAAAAAGATTAAAGCTCTTTTGTTTTGTAAAGGCCCGGTGGAACTGGAGTATCGCGCCACTTGTAACCAAGACTGAACCATTTCAGTGGATTATAGAATTTTTTTTCACACAGTTGACTGTGCTCTTGACAGTGCCTGGCAGTATGTGACTGTAGATATCCTATATACTTTTTTAAAAATTTTTTTTTTTTTTTTACATTTGATTTCATTGTTAACAATGGGACAAAGTGGACCTGTGTTTTTAGTTGCAGTGACCCCAAACTGCAATGTTTGCTTCCCTTGTCTACAGATCCATGTCTGCAAGAATCTATGCGTACGTACCAATAACAATATACTCAAATTGGTGGATTGGAGCTTAAATGAAGGCTGGTACTTCCTCAGAAAAGTAACAGGACAAGAGTCATTAGTTAGCCGTAGACCTACCAGGCAATGAGGCTCTCCACCACCCACCTTCCCCTCTGTTTGAGCAAACAATATACTAACACAAATTAGGACTAGCTGCTTTGTGTCAATTGAGAGTCCAACAAAGATGCTACACAAAGTGATATGTCATTAGCGAACGGGTGGGGAAAGAGAACATAGAGCTGTTGCCTCTCCAGAAGTAATGAAGAGGTCTCCATGGTGACCGGGCTGCCAGTCGCGGTCCTTGCATGGGGGGGCGGTAGCGATCAAAGACCGCTGTGCTTTCCCTCCAGGGGAAGAACAACCCTGCTGTAAGTGGAGGGTTAATGCTCTGGGGTTAGGGGGGAAAGCCCCTCATTAAACCTAACCAAATCGTCAAGGCCGTTCAATTTAAGGACTGACATGTTGTTCCTATGACACCAGGTAGACGTTTTTGAACAGTCACAGCTCTTCAAAGACACAAAAAATAAAACTAAGGCTGTGATCGGGGCTAGGGCTGCTCCTGCTGAGAATTAAATGGGGATTCGTAGAAGGTAGAAAGCGGGCTTAATTTTAGTGTAGTGCTAACAGCGGCCAACCAGAAAATATACAAATACTACAAAATTATGGGTATCATAACCCTCTCAATCTTTTCTAGTTGATTTTCTATGTGTGACGTCACACTAGGGGGCACAACAACCAAGTTTCTAGCTACAGGGGACAGCAGTGATGATTAACTAATACAAACTGAACTGCACTGAGTTATAGGAAAACATTGTGTATTGAAATTCAGTGGCATTTTCCTTTTTTAAGGCAAAAATGAATATCTTGTCTTTTTGTTTGTTTTAAATTCTACAAATATATTCAATATTATAAGCACACAGTGAAAAGTATATGAACCCTTTATGTCCGAATGAGCAAACATCCTTAAGTTTGAATATGATGAAATTCATTTTAGCCATTGTAATATTGTATTGTAGTTTGTATTTTACACTTTCATCAAACCATTACTGGTCAAGTAATTTACCCATTTGGGGTAAACAGGTTTAACATTAGACATTAACCATTGGAGACATTTGATGCCAATCCATACAGAGCAGAGCTGCCATAGATGGAAAAACTCATTTGTTATCTATTTTTTTACCCTTAAATGGACATAGCATTTCAGATTGGCACCTTTTAGCTTTTCTCTGAGCAAGTCAATGTGGGCTTTGATCAATGGACCATATCGTTGTTGTGTTGACACCAGCTTTTCACCCAGTGCTCTTTGGTGATGCTGGAGACATTCGGGCTGCTGGTGTTGTTTTGGTCTCTGCCTCTAAGTTGTAAAAGGATTAGCCAAGAGCTTGGTTTTTGGGTGTGATGGTGAGCACCGAGGTGGTGCCCAGTGTTGTAAGAAAGTCCTAATTAGATTACTGTAACCCTCATATGAGGGGCTCCACCGCTGGTGGTCCAGTGTGGTGGCACATGGGACCACATTGGGCTCAGCTTTTAGACAGGGAGAGCAAGCCCCCTGAAAGGCCAGCCAAGGGGTGGGCCCTCAAATCCTTTTTAAACCTTTTGTCATTTATACAGGGATTTATTTGTCATTAAAGAATAATCATTGGATGAGAACAGCATCTTGTGACACAATGGGGCTTTTATCAGATAAAAACATTGGATATTTAAAAATATGAAATATATTTTAACACATAAAAAAGTCTCTTATGCACCTGTGCATGGGACGTAATTTTTAATGGATAATATTGTAATGATAAATGGAACATTACCAGCTTAACTTGTTTCCGGCCAGGTCACTGGTGAAATGACATTGTCCTCCACTGCTCTGGTTTGACTTGTAGACCGTTTTGTTCTTGTCAGACGGCTCATTGTGTAACTGAAAGCCTGCTGCTAGCCTCCACCTCACCACCGCTTCCACCAACCGTGGTGACCATGTTGGTTTTTACCAGAGTTGAGCTCCCATGTTCAAGTTTTGTCTCTCTTTAACAGTGGACAACGTTCCTCCCTCCTTCCCTCACAATTGAAACTGACGTAAGGATGAGCATGCAACAGCTGGACGTTACTATTAATGCACCAGTTGAATAGTTGCTCCATGTTCTTCCTTTGCCTTTTTATGATGCTACCTCAACGTAATTAGAGAAGTAGAAGAAGACGTCGTGACATCTGGCCAAAATAGTGTAGGTTGGGCTAAATTTTGAATTTTACATCCCATTGTAGGCATGGGGCAGTTTCTCATCATAGTCTGTGAGATCATACTTTGGTGACAAAAATGAATTCTGCATTTTTTTACAGTTCAGAAATTGTTGCGTGTTGGGAATGGGAAGAGCACAGATATAAATCTGCTTGTACCACTTGTTCTCTTAAGCAGTATCATGAAGTTTGAAGGCGTTAGAAAGAGTTCTGTGTAAGTGGGTAAAGCTATATCTCTGTTCATTTGATACTCTCAAAGCATGCACCCTATGTGTGTGCTTTATTTGTATTTCTAAATGATGTTACTTCATGACCCCTCACCTGCCCCCTGTATGCCTCTCATCCACATCTTAATGAAATTAATAAAGTTAGGCAACAACATTCAGGTTACATAAATCTGTGTGCACTGTTAGGCAGTGCCTCAAGGATCTGATCATGTCGACGGACTGCACTGCGCCATCTGTGTGGGACCTTAATAACTGGCCTGGTGATTTATTGCCTGTACTCAGCAGTGTCTTTTTGAGAGAAGCCCAGACAAAAGCACTGACCCTCGCCCCCCTGCTGTTTTTAATAGTTCTTTAGGATGTGCACGAAAAGAGTGGTAATGTGGAGGCTTCAGCCTTTTAGGACACAAACTGAAAGAAGATTGAGTGCCTAAAATGAAAGTAGATTGGAGAATGTGATCAAAAGATTGTCTACACATCAAGCTTTCCAGGAGCCAAAACCCCAGATCTGCTTAGGCTAAGTAATGATCAACTTTTCTTTAATGTTAGTGCAGCAACAGAAGGAGCTTTGAGCCAAAGACCTCTCATTGTCCCATCACTCAGCATCCCAAAGGCTTATATTTTACAGCCATGTTGTCTATTGCTCCAGTAATGCCCGTAAGCCTCCAGTGACCCCTCTCCTCCTCTCCCATCCCCTCCTGAGGGTGATAAGGTGCCACTGGAGAAAAGCTTGCCTTATCTCTTCCCTGCGCTCTGAGGCAGTCATGTTTTATGGGTTGTAGCTCTTTTGTGTCCTTGTTCTCTCCCTCTCCCTGATCACTCACACTCATTGCTCATGGAAGTTGTTTGAAGGCCTAGAATAGCTTTGGGAAAGGACCCCACCCCCCTCTCCATCCCTCTCTCTCTTCTTCTACTCCTCTGTTCCCTCTTTATTGAATCCCGCCTCCATATCATTTATCTCTGCCCCCCCCACTCCCTTTCTCCTCAGTTTGAGGGGGCATCCTCTTTTCTCTCCCAGCTGGGTTTGTTGACACACAGTCAATCTAGGGCTCTCTTTCACCTCGACCACCCCTCTTTTTAACTTGCCCCCCCCAACTCTACCCTCCTCTTCCCTTGAACAGTAAAGCTGCCACAGCTGTGGACTGTATTAGCATAGCTGCAGAGGAGTAAGGGGGGTTGCTAAATATATTACAGCCATTAGCTTTTGTTTAAGAGCTGACAGTTTTAACACATTTCAGCTTTTCTCTGTGCAAAGGGAAAGGCCTCAAAAGAAAGCCACGATGATTTAATTGTAACAGCTTTTTAAATATGGGTCAGAGAACTATGAGGGGAAGGAGGGGAGCAAATAAAAAGCAGTTTTCTGTTTGGTTGGAATGAAAACAAGTGAATATCTAATCAGTTTAGTTAAAGATTTAAAAAATAAATCTCAAGAATAAACCAGCAGCTCATAGTTTCCATAATTAAAAAAACAAATAATAAAATTGGAAATCTCACTTTAAATAAATAGTGCAGTGAAAAGGAAACTTGCATTACAGCTCATAAATCGTGATTTATGTTGCATTTAGGCTAAAAGGTTTGTTTGTCTTGCCATCAACAGGTGTTGGAATGAACAAGTCCAGACCCAACTGGGATAAAAAGGCCTCCCAGCCGTCTCTTACCAGGATTACCCGTAGTTCTGCTTCCCAGGCCAGGCAGACGGACCCAGTCAAGCCTCAGGACTCGGGGCCGGGCCCGTACGGGAAACAGCGCAAGAAGCAGACTGACTCAGCCCTGGCCCAGGACCTCAGCCAGATGAGTGTCAGTGGACAGGACCTTTTCCCTACATGGTAAGGCTGCTTCATTCTAGTATTTATTGCCATGAAAAAAATGAGTCTTGTTATGTTTGTGATTGTGTCATCAGAGATCATGTTGTTCAAAGGTGTAGGAACAATGTAGTAAACTGTCTCTTTTTATATGCCCTCTCTTTAGTAAAGGAAAGATGTCCAAGAGTAGCCGTGACCTTGTGGAGGCCGGTCAGTCTTCTGGGTCCAGACCTACTCAGGGTACTTTGTCTGCGTTTGGAGTCAAGTCATCCTCCCGGGGTGGTCTGGCCTCTGTGGCTCGGCTGGTGAAGCTCGGCCGCTGTGAGAACGTGGTGGTGGTGGCTGGGGCGGGGATCAGCACAGCCAGTGGGATCCCAGACTTCAGGTTGGTGTCTGCAGCCTCAACTTCTTCTCTCTCTACCATTCCCTTTATCTCACACCATTGTATGATTCCTTGCATATATCCATTGGTCGCTGTTCAGTTCCTCCCCGAACCAACATGTAAACCCATGTGGCAGCAAGCTAGCGTAGCAGTTGGAGAGACTAACTTGTAACCAAAGAGTTTCAGGTTTGAGGTTCCAGCAAGAGCCATTAATCAAGTTCAAGTATTCTTGAGCAAGACATTGAACCCCTACCTGCTCATTGATTGTAAATGAAAATGTTTACACTGCCCCACCTCTAGAACGCCAGGAACGGGTCTCTATGCTAACCTAAAGAAGTACAACATCCCTTACCCGGAAGCCGTTTTCAACATCGACTACTTCTCCAACGACCCACAACCTTTCTTCTCCCTGGCCAAGGAACTGTACCCTGGCAGCCACCGACCCAACTACATCCACTATTTCATCCGCATGCTGCATCACAAGGGTCTGCTGCTCCGGATGTACACCCAGAACATCGACGGTCTGGAGAAAAGTGAGTGGGGTCTTAAAGGAAACAGAAACTGTGAAATGATCAGAAACACAAGTCTTGATTCTGAGTTGTTGTTGTTTTTTTTGTTTGTTTGTTTTTTCCCTTCACAGAATACGCTTGTTTCCCCCGAATGTTAGTTGTAATATCAGGGTTCATGCAAAACTTGGAAAAATAATGGAATTCAAAAATAGTTTTCCAGGCCTGGAAAAGTTCTGGAAATCTAACATGCGTATATGTTTTTGGAAATGTCATGTCTTTTTTTTTCTCAACTGGTGAAATATTTAATGTCAAGCTTGGCTGCTTGTTGGTCCACTTCGCTTTGAAGAATACATTTCCTGACAGTATCGGTCCTGTGATAGTTGTAGCCAGAAATAAGACAATTTGCAACATAGACACTGACAAATATTGGTCATGTAACTTGTACTATATGTGATGGAATAGTGTTGGAAAAGTCATGGACTTTGACTAGTGAAAGGTATAGGAGCCCTGTAATATTTAGTTACCTTCTTCACAGTGTGCGGCATCCCAGATGACAAGCTAGTGGAAGCTCACGGTAGCTTTGCCACAGCTTCCTGTCACCTGTGCTACACTCCATACCCTGCTGAAGAGGCTAAGGTAAGGCCCAGTGGTCAAAAATCTATCGAACAGTTGCATGTGATGACTGACTAATCTTTGCTTCACTCACGTGTTTTGCAGCATGCCATAATGAGTGGAAACACGCCCATCTGTACGTTCTGTGCTGCGACAGTGAAGCCTGACATTGTGTTTTTTGGAGAGGACCTTCCTGAGAAGTACTTCCTTCATTCTAAAGACTTCCCAAAAGCAGACCTGCTTATCATTATGGGCACGTCTTTACAGGTTAACATCAGCCTTTTAAAATGATTTATTTTGCAAGGAAACCTTGAGCTCAGTTATATCTAAGCAAAAATACAATGTGTTCCAGATTGAGCCGTTTGCCAGCCTGGTGAATACGGTGCGGTCTACTGTGCCACGTCTTCTCCTGAACCGGTACGCTGTGGGTCCCTTTGAGAAAGTCCCCCTGCGGAGAGGAGACCATGTGGAACTGGGTGACCTGGTGGAGACGGTGCAGAGGTTCGCTGAAATGCTTGGGTGGAGCAATGAGATCGAAGACCTGATGAGGAGTCAGGAAAACGGGGTTGGTTCTATATTAAGCTTTGAGTATTTATTGGGTTCTTCATTCGGCAAACTTGCCCACCACTTACTAAATCATATTACATTTTACAAATTGATAAAAAATCACTCGTCATAAATGGAAAGTGGGAATTTGACTATTTGTTGGGACATTTGGAAAGTAGAAAGGGAAATGGAGTAGGGAAGGCACTGGAGAGAAGCTCTGGTGGGCTTCACACCTAAGCCATTGGGGGACTTAACCACTCAACTGTTTCTGGGCACTAGTACAAAGTATATTTTCTGACTGTGGCAGTATTATTCCTCTCTGCAGAGCATCCCCACTTTGGTAAGCAGCAGGCCTTCGGTGAGTGGACAGAAGCCTTGCCCGAGCAAATCCAACGGTCTGGGGAGGAGAGGAGCGTCGGAGCCACAGGGTAGACGGCCTCCCAAGTCCAGGCCAGGGGCTCAAAGACCCGCCAGCAGCAGCAGTGAGGAGACGGATTCAGAGACGGACAGCAAGAGCTCTGCCTCATCCAGCCCAAGCAACTGAAACGAAACATTTCATGATACAGTCCACCTTTTAGTTCAGAAGACACTGGAAAGGTTTCTTCTCTCCCTTGTGCGTGTTAACAAGTTGAGTGTGTGTGTGTGTGTGTGTGTGTGTGTGTGTGTGTGTGTGTGTGTGTGTGTGTGTGTGTGTGTGTG
>CABFOQ010002909.1:18944-29562 GCA_900660455.1 Gephyroberyx darwinii | reverse complement strand
GAAGCACTTATACTTTTACATTAAATACATGTATGCTGCTTTACACTAGCTCAGCTCTCAGAGGACAGTGGTGAATTAGGATGGGAGACGTGACCCCACTGGGTTTTTAGTCTCTGTGGCCACAGAGTGGGGGGGGGGGGCTCCATCTAAAACACTAATGTCTCCACCCTGCAAGAAAAATACCCAAATGTGTATGCAAGTGTTTGTGAGAGAAAGAGGTTAATAAACGTTTTAAATCATTTTTTATATCAGTATAACACTGTATTGTTATATTAAACAATATTTAATAAAGTATTGTATCATTTGTGTGCCATCTTCTTTTATACAGTTTCCCTTTTGCACTGATCCAAAAAAAAGGACAAAACTTTTCTTATGCTCCAGTTTTAATAACTTTGCGATAGAAGCCAAACTGTGTGGTTACATTTACAGTATGCAAAGACTGTGCAAAAAGAACACAAAATTATTCTTCCCATCACATATTCCTTACTGATGGAGAGAAAATGATCAACATGCATTTTTTATTGATCCTATTGTGCAAAACAACTATCAAGGATTGCATTTGCACAGGAGCACAAACATAATTTTAAGTGTCCCATATCTGATGTCTGGGCAGGAAAGAAAATCTGATAAGCCACAAGAAACT
Source organism: Gephyroberyx darwinii (assembly GCA_900660455.1). Classification (NCBI taxonomy): domain Eukaryota; kingdom Metazoa; phylum Chordata; class Actinopteri; order Trachichthyiformes; family Trachichthyidae; genus Gephyroberyx; species Gephyroberyx darwinii. Next base: position 28,919 of record CABFOQ010002909.1, on the reverse strand, counting down.
ATGTGCCCCAAAATATCAAAAATCTGATCTTTGTGCCTGTATAAATCCAACCTCAATGAAATTAATCTTGATTTGTAATTTTACTGATTCATGATTGTGAGAAGGTAATAGTGGTCATTTACAAATTAGGTGAAAAGTGTGCTTATAGTTAATCACTTTCAATCAAGTGACCTGTTACTAATCCTTGTAACAAGGCAATAAAACATTTTCTCTCAAAGTAATATTCAGGCAAATTCTTGGTATTGTAATTGGCAATGAACAGAATTATTTTTTATGACTTTACCAGTAATCCAAAGCAGAGGGATGTACACTTTAGGGACCAATTCTGTTGAAGCCATTACCAACCATGCAGTTTTCTTCAGTAGGAGAACTGGCAGCCTACACACCTAGTCAAACTGAAATACATTTCAAGGGTCTGTCATTTTGAATCTATACATACACTAAACTTGTGGATTCATAGAAAATCAGCAAAGTTTTCAATATAGAAAAGAAATCATCATACACATTTCTGAGAATTTGTTTAACATCATGCAGAATTGGCAGAGGACTAAGTACATCGATAGAAAACAGTCATTTCATTACACACGTCTTTGTAAGAGTCCACAATAGGTAAGGCAGAAACAATCCAAATACTATTCAACCACCACAGGAAAATGTTGCATCTCTCCATTTAAGTCTTTAGCTTAAATAAAACAATGATACACTTGAAATTATAACATTATGGTGAGGGCCTTGAAATTACACAATGGTGTACAGCGACTATTATTATAATAGTGACTATATAGTGAGCAGCAAAAGGCTGAAGGAGTTTGCTCATCCAAAGTGTCCTTCAGCAAGACAGCAATACGCCAACATGCCCCACTGGTCAGTTGGCAAGTCAGAAAATTACCTCGGCGTAGTGTTCACTGATCAATACAGAGCTCAATTTTGACTCTGTGCTGTAAATTAAACCATCTTCACTGCCACTGCCTGAAATCTAAATGTACCTCATTCTTTTGGTCCATTGTGGACAGGCACTCTAATTTTAAACCGAGGAGTAGCATTACCTTAATTTATATATAATACAAATTTATTTATCATGTCAATATAAATAAGAAAATTTCATCATTTATCAGAAAAAAAATGAAGAGAAACTAAAAATCATAAGCACAGTTAAGGAATGATTTCTTCAGTTACACTTTCCTCAAAGCCATAATAGCGCTTTCAGTGAGATATACATGATCCAGTAAAAATGATTATCTACCTCTATTTTGTCAACTTAGGGAACAGTTAACAAATGCAAAAAAAAAGGTGCATGAAAAGGAAAAAAAATTCACACAAAAGTTAGTGATCAGAAGTAACCCCTATGGGTAATGGTGCCATTAGAAAGTCTTTCTGCCATGTGTCAAGTCCAGCTCCCCTTTAGAGAATGGCTTATGGGCATGATGAGGCCCCTATGGTTTCCTGTGTTGCGGCCCAGTGGGCAAAGCCTGGAAAAGGTGGCCTAGATAGGGAGTGCACTAGTCAGAGTCTGATCCTGAGCTGTCTTCAGCTGGCCGACACAGAGTTTCATTGAGGGGTGCTAGTGTCCCGTCCTTCCTCACCCCCATGGGCCGGATGAGGTTCTGCCTGTGGACACAAAGAGCAGAATGTCAGCAGTCCTGAAAGGCAGGGATCTCCACTTGCTATAGATGGAGGAGGATCAGACAGCAAAAGGACAAAATTAAAACACGTGAATGACATGAGTGTCTTCTTGTCTGCCAGTTTTCAAAGTGTTTTTCACACAGACAAAATCCACCTTTGCTTAGGATCCAAACCCTCCGTCGCCATGGGCGGCCTTAAAGAGGGCTTGCTGTTGCCGTTGTACATCTTTACTCTCTCTTACATCCAGAGCTCAAGAGCCCTCGGAAGACAACCTCCCTCCCCCTTCACAGACACTCACCCCTGTTTGGTCATCCTCTCTCCCACTTGGCCCTCCTTCCCTCCCCTCCTATGGCAGTTTAATTACAGGATCAGTGCTCAGTCTAATCTCCTCAAAGCCATGGCTGCCCCTCCATCCTAATCCAATTATATCTGCACTGTGTGTCACCACTTCGCTCTAAGATGATTTATCAGAGAATTATCTAATCAAAGATTTTAAAAAGTGTTTGCATTCATTTGTAAGAGTCAAACATAAATGGCCATGTAATGTTTGTTCTGAAATGACCCTATCTTGTGAAAACTATAGTTACAAATCTGCCAAAAATGCTGGAGATGAACCATAGCCCGGTAAAATATAAATGCAAAGATGTATTGGATATTTTAGTGAAGTCATTTGCAGGGAGACTGTGAATAATATATAGGTGGGCAGAAAATACACAAACACACAAATACATCTTTAAGTCTTCAGTTGTGAATCCTTCACCACTCATCTGGGAGGGCCACCTGCCCATGGCCTCATATCAAAACCAGCAGGTAACAAGGTGAGAGGATAACAAGTCTACTGAAAAAACAAACAAAGACATGCACCATCCACCCAGTCCTGACACTCCTGTGTTGCATTCTCCTCAACACAGAGGGGACTGGGGCTGGCAGATGTAAGGGGCGGGGTGGGGGGAGAATATGTGCTAATTGGAGGACCAGTTAAGCAGTTAGGGGAAGCACATTCTTGCAGGGCTCTGACCGATCTCCTGAGAGCTTGTATTGGGGGAGCGCCACTAGCTGCACCTCTCCCTCACGACCACATCTCCTTTACACCGAGGAAGAGAAGAAAGAGGATCCGGCATCGGAAAGGAATCTACTTGTGGACACACGTGCCTCATTACAACTCAACCCCCTCTTTGGCTCAACAATGACAAGGTCAGCTTTCTTATGTCTGCAAACGTGTTCACCCATGTTTCTTCTTCTTCCACGTTCCATCCAAATTGCTCTTTCTAGTTGTGGCTCTGTCTCAGTCCCTGACTGTGGCTAATGTTTGGCTCCTCAAAATGAGAAGAATAAAGTCGGGACACATGTTATTAAAAACCTGAATGCGACACATAAAGGAGCCAAGGCCTGCAAGCCAACCGTGTGTGCCAATTAGGTGATAATTAATGGAGTGGTGGTAATGATGCTGCACTTCTGTGCCGGCAGCTTCCATTTACTCCAGCTGAATGCTGCAGCATGCTGGAAGTCCAGGCCTAATTGAAGCTGGGGCTAACAGCAAGAGATTCTTCCTTTAATGATTCGGTTGGCAGGGAGCGAGCTCACTGTTACCTTTGTACAATCATGTTTGACTAGCGTTAGCCTCTGCTCGCTAAGGAAAGGTCAACACGAATACAGCAGGGCTCCTCGTTGAGACAATAAATCATACAAATAATTAAAACGCAGGAAGCAACAGTTGTTCATAGGAAAAAGGTTAATCATCTTGGTTGAGGCTTTGCTGAGCAAAGACAATTCATTGTTTGTCAAAGCACTCCTTCATTTCTGTAGCATATTCACCTTGACAACTTGTCAAACATGTTGACGAGTTTCTGGGCTTCATACTCCTTCTGCTCCTCCGTCATCTCTTCTATGGGGTTTGGCATTGGTTCCTCAACGTGGCCTGTGATGGGGTTGATGCTGGGACAGGCAGAGGAGAAACGTAGAGCTAATCCTTCACAGCTCAAAGCTTTATAATATTACAGTACCAATGCATAGAAGTCGTCAAACAGTGCCTACTCACAAGGGTTTAGCAGATTTGTATTCCTCTGTGTCTGAATCTTCATCTTCGGAGTACTGAGTCTCCCCTCTCCCTCCTGCCAGAAGTCCTCGGGCCACCAGGAGTCCTGCTGCATTTCCATACCCCGTGTACTTCAACAGGTTGTCCACTACAAGATGACACCACAAACACAGATGGCTGTGATGTTATATGTAAATGTATGTGTATGACCACATGTACTACTGTCATTATGGTTACATTGCAATCATGCATCAAGCAGTATGCACTATTTTTTTTTCATCAATCAACTCCGACCAAAACACACTCTCACTTTCTCTATCTCTATCTTTCTCTATCCTTCTCACCGCTCTCTTTGCAGAGGACAAAGAGAAACTCTGCAGCACTCTGCTTTACGCCCATGTCTACATGGGTCATGAGGCGGACCAACTTGTTTCTGATGGTGGTGCCAATCTCTGGCCTGATCTTCACATCTTTCAGCGGGGGAAGCACCTGAGGATACAGAAATTTTAAAGAGCTCAGATGATTGTCTCATTAACATTTTGGTCACTATCACCTAAATGGTAAATGGCTGCGTTTATATAGTGCTTTTATCCAAAGCGCTTTACAATATTTTGCCTCTCAATCAGCCATTCACACCGATGGCAGTAAGCTACCATGCGAGGTGCTGGTCTGACCATCGGGAGCAATGGGCCTAGCTCTGGGACTTTTGGCTAATGAACATACACACATTATTCAATAGCTACAATTAGGTAATACAAACAGACTGCTTATAATATACAAGATTATACAACAGTTATAATTCAGTTATTGATTAATACTACATTTGTGATACTTTATTGAGCCCCAAAGACAGATTCTCTTTTTGCCCTCAGCTACAGAACAGCAACATGTTTGATCTACCAGATTCGGTGTCAGAAACGTTATTGTTACCATCGTAGCCATTTCAATCGGACACACTGTGTGTGACAGCAGCCATTACCTGAGCCTTGATATATCTGCGGATCTCCCTGTGGTGTCTGGATCCCTCGGTCAAAAGGCTGAGTACTGGCGTCAGCCCCTCCTTGTAGTTGGAACCCTGCTTGGAATGAGACACAGAAGAGGGATGTCACCGCCTGACCGGACAGCTGTAGATGGATGAGCTGTGTGGTTGTTGTGAAGCAACCGGGTAGTTTCCACTTAGCAATAAGGACAGGGGTAATTTGAATATTTTTTCACCTTATCAAATCTAAAGATTATTTCCTTGGTATTTCTGTTCTTGATTTGATCTTCTTTAACAAGATAAAGACAGGAAAGACACAGGAGAAAGTGGATTATATGCATTAAAAACTCAGCGGCCAGACTCAAACACTTGAGGACATTGTGTATGTCTTAGTCTCCGAGGCCAAGGAGCATCCCAGTCTAGTCAGATCTGAGGACTGACCAGGTCCAGTGCTTATTCAACTTGCTAAACAAACTGATCTTAACAATGACCCAAAGCCTTCACAAGTAGTTTGTAACTCTGCACCAGAGAGGTCTGTAGCCTGGCGGGCTAGCTAGCTATATGTGGATATGTGATGAAAAAAATATATATATAATTATCCCTCCAATATTCTAGATGTTGTTACTGACTGAATGTCAATTATTCTCTCCTGAATTGACATCAATCATTTCCCTCCTGTCATTACAACTGGTGTTATATTGCTCCATCACTATATTACTTACACCGTAATAGCAAGTTGCGCTACGCTGCAGTATTTCTACTGCACTATTAGTTTAGGACCTCAATTTAAGTATTTAAGTATTTAAACACAGTCAATGATCTTTCAGTGTGTAAATGATTGCTACCAGTCTCGGACAGTAGTATGCACTGGTCGCTGAGGATGACCGTTACCTTGTCTATCCTTTTCTCCATGAAATCTAGCAGCAATTGTACCGCATCCATGTTCTTTCCACTGTATTCCTCTGTGCCTCCCTGGACAGGCACATCGATTAACACATCCAGGCAGGACACAGGCAGGTTACTTAGCAGGTTAACGGCATGGCTGAAAAAAAACAACAATAATAACAACAAAAATTATAATACATTTTAATTATATAGCACTTTCAAAACTTAGATACTTTAGAATGTATGTGGGATTAAAATGTCTGTTTTATAGTTTGGTGTTAGACCCATCAATGCCTTAAAAATGATTAAAATCAATTCTGAAACTAAGAGGTAACCAACTTAAAGTTGCTAAATCAGGTGATGTGGTTTATGTTCCACTAACAATACCAGCTGCTGCGTTTTGTACAACTTGGAGACGAGAGAGGGACTTTTGACTGAGGCAGACATACAGAGAGTTGCAGTAGTCTAATGGAGAAGGGATAATACTTCCACTTCACTAGCAGATAAAAATCGGCATAATGTTTCCAAAATATTCTTCAGTAAAAGAAATAAGATTGAACAACTCTCTTAACCTGTTTGTCAGTGCTTAAATTAGCCTAAAAAATTACACCCAAGTTTCTTTCTGCTGGCTTTAAATTGGTAGACATAGTACCTTCTCAGTGAAAGTGGAAAACAGGTAGCTGAAACGGTTTGATCAATATTTTGATTAACACAACATATTAATGTTACTTTGCTATTTTCTAAATAAAACAAAACCTCCCTTAAAATCAACCACAGCACTTCAGTCACATCTTCTTCACATTCCATCATTCCAACAAACCACAAAGTCTACGTCAGACAATGGACAAACTCCCATGACCAGTTCGGCCACAGACTTCACAGGTCAAAAGGGTACATCATCAATCACTTTTACATGACACTGTTTAAATTTTACTCTATGGCCAAACATTCTTGGCATTCTCGCATTACATTACAATCAAAAGAATATATTGCCCCTAAATCAAGACAGCTAACAGCATTACAAGATGAAGACTCATAAAAGACATCTCTAGTTTGCCTTTCTACAATGTTTTTTATAGGATGTCTCCTTTCACTGTTGACAAATACGCATAATACTCCATTTCAGTGCCCATGTTGTAGCGTACTGAAAGAAAGTGATGTAGGTACATCTAATATGTGAAGAGTAGTAAGGAAGGGTGTTTCCAACCTGTGTGCTTCCTCGGTTTTCTCCTCTGTCTCAGTCTTTAGCATCAACAGAAGACGCATGATGGCGGAGATGAGGCGGAGCTGGTGGTCACCATCCTTCCAAATGAAGAATTAATTCAATCAATTTCAAGCAAGTATTTCACTGGTTAGGAAAGGTGTACAGGTAAAAAAAATCCAGCTACAGGGAAAGAGGAAAGCATCTGTAAGCATTGCACATTAGCAAAAATGGGAACACATTAGACTGCATACCAAGTGATCATCTGAAATCCAGAATGAAACCTTTAAAACTAACAAGGTACAACAACTAGTGTACATAACCAGTCAAAGAAAGAGACCATAGAGACAGATTGAAAGAAAGAGGACATAAGCATAAGAAATTGTTACTATGGTGATGCAGAAAAAGAAAGGGCAAGAAGATGTTTGGATTTATAAAACCTCAAAGGTCCAACATCAGCAAAAACTCCTGACCGAGGCCGATTATATGTGCATGAGCTGTTCAAAGGAGTCTTGTGTGATGGCAAAACAGCAGATGCCAAATTGACAGTGTGGTCATATGGGACTTGACTAGTCAGTACGGCCTGTTCAGGAAGATCCAGAAAACACCAAAGGGTAGACTTTATAGGGTTTATGTTTAGCAGAAATGTATGTAATAACATGTTCTCTCTTTAACAATATCATAGTGAGGCACAATAAAGTGAGTGAGCACAGAGGGGATGAGTATCAGAAGATCATCTCACTAATACTCCCTAACTATTCATCGAAGGCTGAAAAGATGTTAAAGGAAATAGATTAGGCAGAGGCTAAAGGGATCAGAGGCTGTTTAGAAACATTTGGCCTAAACCAGCCATATTAATAGAATGATTCATTTGAGATGCAGCCTTCAAACCATGTGTGTCTGTTTCTAGAGAGCAGGTGGAAAATAGTTGTTGTTTTTAAATGAACTAAAAAAAATAAAATAATAATAATAATGTTAACTGAGAATAATGGGACATATTTTGTGTATGACAACAGAAGGATGCATCTGCACACAAAAAACAACCCATATCCATATAATGGTTGACGCCATTTGTGTTGATTCCCCAAATACTAAATAATATACACCCTCTAGTCCCATGGTAATGCATGCATGTCAGCTCTATACTCCTCCATGCTACAAAGTGGTGCCCAGTCTAAGCTTGGAGCACACTCACATGTGGTGGGCATGTAATGTGGACCTGTAACATCAACCATTCTTGCAAAAAACCGTAACACAAAATACCTTAACACACTCACCTCATCACCAGCATCAGACAATGTGAGGTTGAACAAGGCTTTCAGCGCTTCCATGGCTCGCTCATTGTCCTCTGCAGGGATGGGCAGGGCCTGCGGGTCTGGAGGGGCTGCTTCATACGGACCCACCCAGCGCACATCCAGGGTGTGCTCCAGCACCTCTGTCAGTAGTCTCACCGCATGCAATTCTCTCCGCAAGCCCCCTCTCACATCAGGTCGCAGGGCAGACAGCAGGAAGAGAAGGCGCAGCGAGAACAGGCCCACCTCATGATGCCCTGTGCGAGCAGCATGCAAGCGTGCACACAGACCCCGTGCCAGTTGCACATCTGCGCCAACCTGCTGAGCTGCAGCACTGTTGAACACCACATTGCATAGGCACTTCAAGGCCTCCACTACCACCCTCTCCTCCTCCTCTGTCTGGGTGTCTTCCTGGAGGCCATTATGGTTGTCACCTCCATCCTCACCACCATGTAGTCTGGCCAACCCAGCCAGAACCAGCATGCCTTCCCTAGTGGCTACAGGTCCAAGGACACGCTTGTCTCTGGACAGGATGCGAAGTGTCTCCAGGCAGGCCTTCTGACAGCATGGTCGTACCTGCCTCCCAAGGACTGTCAACAGACTTTGACACAGCTTCTGAGATGAGACAGAGGGCAAAGCCTTTCATTATAGAATTACAGGGCTGCTGTTACACTTAATAACAAACAGTTTAGTACTTACACTTCGCAGATTTTCCTCCGTCTGGTCAAAGGTGAAGGTGTGACTATTCTGAAACAAACAACAAAATGCTCATTCTGGCCACCAAACTATTAAAGCAATGTGTATGCAGACACAGACTAAATATGCCGTGAAAAATGAAACTCTATATCTTTGAAACATATTAATGCCACAATTGTTTGCAAGAGGGGTTTGAATCTGAGAGCTTGAAGCTGGATGGAATAGCTAACGTTGGCTAACATTAGCTAGCTAACTCTACGTATAGCCAAAACATGGTTTGGGGTAGTTATGTGAGCTTATCTTAGCAGGCATCATTAGCCCTTCAGTTAGCACATTACTGCTACAAACGTATCAATGAATGAACACATCTCCAAACGCAAAGATTGTGTGTGACAAATTAACGCTGCAACAATTACGCTGTGATCTTGTTAAAATTTCAGTTAACTCAGTTAGCTAGATGATGAAAGCTAGATGCTTTAGCGAGGCAACTAGCTAACGTTAGCACTATCATTTGTTTTGGTTGACGTCAAAACGAGCCGAGCCCCACCTCACCTCTTGGTTGTATTGTTGCAAAAGCTTTTCGATTTCCTCTTCGTTGTCAGTCTCGAGCAGTGACAAGATATTTTTCAAATCCATGATTGAAATGTCAGGAGAACGGATAGTTAACTTATTAGCTTGCTGAAGTCCCAGTATATTTAGGGCAGCTAGCTAGCTAGCTGGCTGGTTGTGTTGGTCAGGTCTGGCTGCTCCCCCACTGCTGCTGCTGCTGCTGCTGCTGTCTAGAAGGAAACACCCCTCTGTCTCCATCAGGAGTCCTCTACCTTCACCCTTCACGTCAAAGTCATGTCAGTTTTCTACGCAAAACTGTATCTAAATAATCAGATGAAGGCATAAATAGTGTTTAAATAAATAAATTATTGAATGAATGAATGGATTAATTAATTAATGGATCAAATGGATTTTAAGGTATACCAAAATATGAAATATATTGGGTAGGAACAAAATAAAAATGTCAATATTTGTGCAATACACAACAATGAGAATGTGAAGAAATATGAAAGAGCCTCAGCTAATTCTATCCTACAAGGCAACTAGTTTTAAAGACACTGATTCCCCTTTAGTGTAGTATAATGTGTCTTGTCACAGATTAAGGAATGTCACAAGTACAATCATGGTTGCTGTACTTATTTTAGCCCACTGTCTACTATTGCAATGATATCTACACAATATCTACAATTGCTGTGGAGATTTTGGGGGTGGGCAA
>CABFOQ010002909.1:6230-18924 GCA_900660455.1 Gephyroberyx darwinii | reverse complement strand
GGGCAAGTGAGGGTGGGGTTGTCACTACAACATATCTTTGTCATTTTCTCATGATTGTAAAACTGTCAAAAGCAATTAAAAATAGTTTGAAAAAGGAACACCACAAGCATAGCTAGGTAGCCAGAATATCACTTGTTGGTGGTATAGACCTACTTTGTTGACAGAAATTCACACTTTCCAGAGTCAATGCAGGAGAATCACTCAGACATCATGGCCCACACTGGCAAGATTTTTGTTCATGCCCTTATCTATCTCTGAATGGACTAGTGATGTACATGAACATATTTATTCTTCTTTGAAAGTCATCTCCTTTCAAGTTCCCTGAGTAAAAAATAAACAACCCTGATTTCTTGTAATTGTTTTATTCAGAAATACCGATTGGTGGCTATGGTAGTTCAATTCGAACTATGAACTTGGACAGTCTAACTCCAGACTGTAGTAGTTACTTTACTGACAGTGAATGACTGAGCCTTTTCATTAAAATACATTGAATTCTATAGGTGTGCTGTCTCGTTTTCATCATAAAATGTACCCATACCACCAGAAAATCCTGGGTGCTATCACAGTGTCTTTGTACGTCTGTGAGACATAACAGATTATGTAGCAAGGAAAAATCTACTCCCATTTCAGGAGGTTGTGAATATTTGATATTATATAATCTGAACTGTCCTATGGATTATGGATAAAATATTTAATGCTGAAATTCTGGGAAATTACATTTTAAACAAAACAGCTGCCTTCCAGTTTCTGCAAAAAGCCCAAAAGTCTTTCAGTCTGGGCAGCTTTCATAGACTCACATTCACTCACCAATTAGCAGTGATGTGTTAAGTTTGTGACTAAGGTGAATCAGTTTCACTTCCGACTCACCAAAAACTAATTTCTCAAAAATGATCATTCATAAAATTCACATCACTAAAAGTGAGCATGCATATCCCAACCCCCTGGTACACATGGTGCATGACCAACATGCAGATACAGTGGCCACAAAATGAGATTTTTCTGTAATTGGAATTGTACAATTTCACATGAATTTCACATGAATTGAATTTCCTTTCCATTTTGATATAAAATTTGGTATTGATCTTGACTTAATATGCTAAATCAATGTATTATGAACTATTTTGCAACATAAGAATATGTGAAAAAGGTTAAGGGTAGGAATATTTTTATAGCCACTGTAATAGCCATAGTGTTTGGTGATGGCAACCTGCTGTTTTGACAACATTTGGTTCTCATCTCATAGTGTCGACCACACCCTGGGATACCAATCTTCATTTGAAATCTTTCAGAAGATATTGACATTGACACTCTGCCCTTAAGGCTGGGTAATGAAATCAAACTAGAAGGCTGACATTTAAACACTAGAACTGTTGCTCTGAACAGATTTGCTGCATTCAGAGTCTTGGCTGTGAACCTTGGGGTTTGGAGAGATGGGCACACATAACACAAGGGATCTATGTTCCAATAAATAAAAACCTTGGTAAGGGTCAGAGGTCAAAGGTTACGGGACCGAAGTGCAATGACCCCAACCCAGCAGGGTGTTCTCTCTATAGAAATGTAATTCTTTCTGCAGTGTGGCCCTTGCGCCACTTTCCCAACCCCCATTACCTTCTCACTTCTGATGGGTGTTTGAAAAGAGAGAAGTAAAAATCAGCTCACTGGAGAAGATGTTTTTCTTTCATGTCAACATCAAAAACTCAAAATGGATATTTGAGGCAGGTTTGAAGTAGAATAATGGGCTGGCAAAAAAGCAAAATGTGGCAATAGTTTCAGGAAGGCTGAAAGACACTGTGTTTGGCATATTAGTATATATATATATATAATATGAACTCTATGCTAAATAATTCTGTGAAAACATTTGATCAATAACAGCTAAATGGTACCAAACTCAGCTGCATACTTAGGTACAGACTGTAAAGAAACATCGGCACTTTATGGATCAATGCAATTCAAGTCTTTCGTCCAGCACTGAAATAGATTGTGCTGAATAATATGATCAAATATTGTGATTACAATCACCATTTTGTGCATTATCAGACCCAAATAATAAAGAGAGAGATAAAAAGAAGAAAAATCACGTTGATTTGGATTTTGAAATTATTTATGTGGCAACAATTTCTTCCATATACATATCAGTTTAAATTGTGACAGTTTAACAGTCACCACAGATGTTTTCCAGTGCTTTTATTTACAGAAAAGTGACTAGAGTTCATGTATGTTACTGTACACTTTGATATTCTTCCCTTTTTATAAATACCCATAGGGTAATAGGTCCTCAGTAGCTTTGAGTGCATTATAAAACACACAACCCTAGGTTAATGCTTCCTCTACTAACCATACAAAACAGAAAACAAAATACCAATTGTAACATAGAAAATAAAGAATACACCATGTTACAAAGTTACAGAAAATACATACTATAAGTTGTCACACAAAAACGGCCAATAAGCTTGCGACAGAATACACTCACACAGTTTTGTTGAGTCACTGCATTCAATCATTAAAAAAAACTATCCACGTGAAGACAAAAAGACACTTTCACACATTGATCGAGGTCTTTCATAAAATTATATCTTTCCTCTCTGATGTCGTCTGTTTTGGCTTCGTGCCAATGGATGTAACTGGTGTCTGAGGAGAATGTTAAGGCAATATATCCGGATCCTGCAGCAGACTGGAATTAATCTGCTGCAACACGCTCACAACAATGAGGTGCACAGTGTTGACCATGAGCAAACAGGAGCGTCATTAAGGGATTGTACTGGTGTCAGTAACAGCTTACAGCACAGAGTCCCGTCAGTCAGGCATATTACTGACTGAGTGTTGGTGGGACGATGTGTGTGCTTACTTAAGAGACTGACCTGGGAAAACACTGGCAGAGGTGTACATTCCTATAAAAAGGCACAGCTTGGCAGGAGCATTGCACTCTTCCAATGATTCTGCTGCCAGTTTTGACAATATATATGATTTGATGATTTAATATTTTTCTTCCAACAGTGAAAACATCAATTGTAGGAAGAAATTTCACTAAACCACCATACAAAATATCCCACAGTCATTTGGATGATTGATGTAATAAGTCATTTAAAGTTCCTCCATGATTCCTATAACCTTCCATTGGTCCTCTTCGCCCTCTGCTCCTCTTTTTCGGAGGAACTTGATTGGGTGCATTAAGATACTTGGGGAGGTTTGCATCCACAGTTTTGGCAGGCTTGTAGCACGTGCATGGTTGTCCATAGGGGGTCCTCTGTGTTCGTAGGCTATTTAGCCCATCCTGTGGTGGCCTCTCCATTGATATAGGCAAAGCCAGGGAAATGTTGTGAGTGTTCATACTCTGAGTTCCTGCGTTGGCCCAGTGCGGAGTACATGTCTCCAGAGGAGGCGTAGCGGGACGAGTGCATAGGTGGGCTGGTGTAACAGCTGTTAGCTGGTGAGACATCTGGCCACCGGGGGGCGACAGGTGTGGGATGCAACCGAGGACTACTGCCCATCAAGCATGGATCCATTCGAGGCATCTGGCTGTTGAACTGGTACTGGGGAGAGAAGAGACAGAAGGAAGTTATGGTGATGCAGCAAAATCCTCTATTGTGGGCAGTGCAAAATATACAGTGATTAGATCGTTGTAGATTATGAAAAGGACTTAAAATTGTAATAACATCATAAAAACTCAGGTATCAGAGCAACTGGTCTACCAAAAGGATATAAGGAGTAAAAAGAGGTGATAGAATTTAATAAATGATTGCAGTTAAACTACAAATTAATTAATTTGGAGAGGCAGGAGATTTTGGACTGCGTGTAAATGCATGTTTCATAATTTGGATAAGAATAATATAATATAATATAAATTGTGAATTAAAATGTCTGAATATTAGGGGGTCCTGAGGGGTTCAGATAAACAATAAACACGGTTCTACCAGTTTAGCTACAATTAGGAGACTATCTGGGACAATGCAGCTGTGAGATGTTAAGATGCCACACTGACCCATCGATCAAGGTCTTTCATAAGGTTATATTAAACCTTTTCTCTCTGACATCATATTTGATGCTGGAGCTGTTAGCCATGCAACAAACAGTGTGAACTGACCCTTCTGATGGCAATTTCCTGTCCAGGGAAATTACTTCACAAATTGTCCCAGTGGTCAAAATAGAAAACTAAGGCATTTAAGAAAATTAGACATTTCTGGTTATCGTCTGAAAGCTGGACTGTGACAAGTTATTTTTGTTGCCCATGGTGACTGACTACAAACAGCACCGACTAAATCCGCCTGTCTTAAAAATATTTTGGACAGTTTTGGACCCAACAAAGTGTTCCATTTGTTTCAGCTCCATCGCCAACCTCTTGAGAGACTCACGCAGACAAAGCCCAGGCATTGTGCTCGATTTAAGCTCCGGCTAGGGTGAAAAAAGTGGAAGTAAGACCCTTTCCCTTTTCTCACTAAATATAAACAGACAACAGTTGATTCCATTATGAGGGATCGTGGCATGGAAAAAGACGATCACTACAGGTCAGAGAGCAGAACGGGTGCCATGGCTGCCTCTTGTTCACGCGCAGAAAAGAGACCATTGAATAACAATATTTTAATAAACGCCCCTTTGCCCTAGTCTATGGCTACTGACTCAAACAGATGAAGAGACCATTGAATACTGGGAAGGGGAGTTACAGAGCAGGGCCCCTCTAGGCCCTGGCCAAGTCACCTTTCACTGTCTGTTTCCGCTGTGTGGAGAGGGTGATTCAGGGACTTAGAAACACTGAGACTGCTGAGGCCCTGCTGATCTCCTCCCACTATAAAGGCAGGGGAGGCTGGAGGGCCCTTGACAGGAAATTACCATCAGAAGGGTAAACTCACACCACTCGCTACATGGCTAACAGTCTATGAGCTCCAGCATCAGCAACGCCATCTCATTCTAATAACCTGCCTGTTTTCTCAACGCCTTCGATTCTTGAGATAGTTCCCATTTTTAACAAGCCAATCTGATTTATCAAACAATGGCCGTTGTTTTAGTCCATCCAAAAAGCACACAGCACCAATGCTGTGGTTGCTGAAATATTGCTCCAAGGTGTTCCAGGGAGCGCTTCAAGCATTCCTCCATGTCTCAGCCAACTAGGAGGGTGCTGAAGCTTGGCCGCACTGCGCTACCTCTACGCTTTGGACTACTCTGTACATCTGCTCTGTACATCCGATCTGTGTCTATGCACGTCTACATACTTCTGTACATATTCCATATCTCATATTTCGGCTTATGATGAGACACTTCCGGGACACGTGGCTGTTGGGACACTTTGACTGCTGGGGGGATCGAACCTGAGACCCCCTCGGTTAAGGGACAGACTCTCTAACCACTAGGTCACTCTGCCACCCATGATGATGAAGCATGACAAACATGCTCTATCTTTAATCTTCAATATGTTTTCTTTTTTGCATTTTTATCTATATCCTATATCCATTTTCCCTCATGTCTTACTGGAAGCAAAAATTATTAGCATTTGTTAACAATGCTAGTTAAAGTTGATGGGGCTGAAAACTTCTATGAAAACTCAAAAAGCAGTAGCTTCATATGGCTAACTATGAAGGAACTATTATAATGTTTTTAGCCCCATTGACATTCACTTGCATGACTAACAAATGTTGAAACCACCTCCATTTATGTCTCCTTCATTTGACTCGTGACCACTTGCCTTGCTGGGGTCACATTGACTTTCAGTCCTCTGCATGGGCAATAGCATAGTATACAGCTTCTACCATACACTTCTCTAGTCTGAGTTAGTTTAAAAAAACATCAAGTTTGAACTCTAAGGATAAATAGTCTAGAAATATTTCTTAAAGATTAAGCTGATCCAGACTGACCTGTGCAGATGAGCGGTGGTAGGCCGAGTAGTGGAGGGGGGCGGGGATGCCTGGCTCATGGGCCAGACTGGGATACTGGCTCTGGATGGAATGGGGATGCTGGTTGGTATAGTTGCCGTAGTTGTAGCTCCCAGTATACCTAGAAGGGAGCAAAATACAAGTCAACACGCAATTCATTAAAATAAATTCTCTATCTAAAGTTTCACAAATGTCTTGAAAATGAATTTAATGAAAAATCTAAATTCACATAATAAAACAAAAAATGATTCAACCATATTTAAGTGTTAAGACTGCTTACCCATGCTCTTCCCTGTGGCCATAAACAGGCATCCGGTGGGCAGAGGATGGAGGGGGCACCGGAGCACTGCTGCGCATACAGGACAGCTGCTGTCCACTGTCTGGAGTGGATCCACCTGATGTTGTCACTGTATATGTAAGGGACCAGGTATATGATTGAACACCGCCTGGTAAACACATATGCACACAGAAACAATGGGTTGGCAAAGAAAAACCTACATGCTATGACCCTTAGCGAGCCCTGTTTATTCAGGACAGCCATTGTGGCTTCGTGCGACTGTGCCTGCATCTGATGCCTAACCGTTTCTGTCTCACCTGTGGTGGCAGCGACTCCAGTGTACTCTGGGGACTGGGCTGCTGTGGGGGAGATGACGGCGGGGACACCCACTGAGTGGACAGACCTAGCTGGGGAATAGGGTCCTGGAGACGAAGACGTGGGCGTGGTTTCTGTCAGTACAATTTCCTCTTCTCGTTCTGCTGTAAAGTGTCAAGAGGGTCATACCATTAGGTCATTAAATACAGTGCAGCAGGGATGTTTCATAACATGTTTTTTCTTACAGTATGTAAGAAATGTCAAATTGACTCCCATTTATAACAGAGAGGTTTGAACATAGATACACATCAACCATTACTGCACAGCATTTGTAGAAAAATAAAGTGGTCACTTGTGGTAACTATGTATGGGTTTTAACAGCAAAAGTTAGGACTGATAAGTTTAGCACTAAATGTGCATAAATTGCTAAAATGTTCTAAATTTGTGACAATTTATGAAAATGAGTTAAATCATCTTCATAGATTTCAAGGCCAAAAAAACATTTCCCTAACATGTGAGTGACTACACGCCTCCTCTTTGAAGCAGCTTGGCCCTGGACGTGTCACCTAGGTGGTAGAAGAATTGAAGATCTGCTGCAGTAATGGTGGCAGTATCGCCACTAAAGTAGTAGTAAAGTGTATTACAGCTGTGGAGATGCTTGTCAGCAGCAGTGTGTCAGTGGTTATCAAAGAGAACTACGGGTAGTGGTCTCACCTGTGCACCCCTCTCCCTTCATGACTCTCATGAGGTCATTGGCCCTCTCCTGGCAGTGCAGGGACTCCAGCAGGTAAAGCACATAATCATCAAACATAAGATGGATCAGGTGGAAGGACCCTGCAGACAGATACATGGGAAGGTGTCTTGGATTACAATTACAACAAATAATTACATAGAGGTTATGTGGAATATATGTCTGAAATATCCTGACCAACATTGTATCAGTGGGGCTTTTGGAAGTGTGAAAAATAATGCCTGTTCATGTCTTGGGTTCAAACATATAGGCATACATGATGGACTGTTTAGTTTGAATCATCTCTAGAAACATCTGAACGATGACATCATATCCTCCAGAATGACAGGAGGGCTGCCGTTGTTAAAAGAAGCATGTGGGGTTGTTTCCTGGTACCAAGTCAATGCCAAAAATATGTCAGCTGACCCCTGGGTCGCATGGAAGATGAGACTGTGGCATGGAAGGAGTGTCACAATTGTGACATTGTGCCGGTCTCCGCTGCTGCCGTGTGGATAATAAACACTTGCGGCTATTCAGAGACCAGAGTGCAATACTGACCAGTCATAAAATGGAAAGACAGGCAAACACATCGGGAAAGGGGAGGGGTGACCTTTGTTAATTAGCGGTTTTTGCAAGGAGACCTGCTTTATCAAAACACTGCAACCAGCTGTGTCTTTGATATTCACAGACAGCGCCAAAGGGGGGAAGTAGGGGGAAGGGAAGCCATTTTCTTTTCTGTCTTCTTTACAGCCCTTAACTTCTCCATAACCTTGGTCATGCACAGCAAGCTAGTAAAGTACGGACCCGGGACCAGAGAGGGAGCCATTTTATTTGTCACTCCTCTCTCCTAACTTTAGGGTTAAGATTCAGAGAACGCTGCATTCTCAATTTTTTTTACATTCGATACACTGTCGAAGTGAAATCATCATCTCTTCAAGAACACACGCATGTCCTATCTGTTGTACGAAAGAAGCATGATAACAGCAACGTCAGAATGACAGACAGAGTATTAACCACTCACCAAAGCTGGGTGCGCTGTGGAGGGTCATATCCCGGATGACTCTGGTACCGAAACACGACCACATCAGCAGGAACTGTTGGGCCACCTTCTTCAGGCACCCGGGCCTCTTCCCCGCCACCTAGAGAGAACATTTCCATGAGAAAAGAGGGGGAAGGGTAGGGATGCCTAGAATTAACCCCATGGTCCGTATTGGGGCTTAACCCTCAGGAACGAAAAACATGTCAACAAGTCAACTATTTAATTTGCCCCTGGGGACACGCCTTCCTATTGAACCATTGTCTGGGTAGTCCAAGACGTTGCCAGGGCAACCAGATTTTACAAGCCCATATCTGGCACATAATGGCCGCAAATGGGAAGCTTGAAGACATCATTAACTAGGGGGATTGCAATGTAAGTGCCTCTGCGTAAGACATGGAGAGACAAGTAGCTTTCAATCGCAGGTTTTTAAGACATAATTATCAGTGTTCTGCTGTACAAATATTTTGTCACTTCCCAGCATCTAACAAGGAAAATATAGCAGGAAATTCAACTATGGAACTTGAAATAACTACATATGCTCTATTCAAGAATGCATTGCTCAGATCAACTATAAGCACTCCTTTTGCCCAGAGTATTTGAAAAAAAAAAACCACACAAGAATATTTGCTTCCTGACCTTGACTACACAGCGGTCCACCATAGAGTCTAGCCACTCAATGTAGGCCTCAATGGGAGACTGCTCCTCCAATAGACGGTCAAACTCCTGATACACTGTGACGGGAGGGAGAGGGTCATGAGATGCTGCAGCTTGAGCAACAGCTTAATAACAAACATGTTGTATACTACTATACATCAGTTTTATACTACATCGCCTGAAACACTATTTGCAGAGAGACAGATGAAACTCTGGGCATTGATTATTCACAAAAACTGTTAAATTTGGAGAGTCTGCGAATGGCAACAACTCCTACATATCTATGACCTCTGATCCTATCGGGACCATTTCTGAGGCGTGACATCGGAATGAATTGGAGATGCTCCACAGGGTGTTTCAGAGAAGAGTGAACTCGTTTAACCTTTTCGGTCTCCATCATTAATGCTTGGCTTTCCTGGTCGTGGGAATGATTGCCCTGTGGTGTGTTATTGAGTGCTATTTGCTTGTGGGGAAGGAAAGAGTATTTCTCTATCTGACTGTGCTGTGTAAAGAGGCTCAACACTTAAGACAACTGGAACAGGGTTAGGTAAGACTAACAAACACACACACAAGCGCGCATGCATGCACACGCATGTGCACAGACACACCCTTTGTTCAACGTACAGTGGACGATAAGCCGCCTGTGCTCATCTTGTGAGTCTTCCATGGTGTAAAGTGTCTGCTTGGTGATGCTGTTCAGGTCCACATTCCTCCAGTCCTCCAGCATTTGAAATGTGATGTCAGCACTGTGGATCACGGTCCGCGATGCCTGGGGACAGATACATCAACAGGACCAATATTACCTACACGGACATACCCATATCCCTTATCTGCCATATTTGTTCATATGGATTTTTATTAAATTCACAGAATGATAGGCACCTGACATAGATGGTTTAATGATGTTTGCCGCTTTAGAATCTGAGAAAATCTTCTGGATACTGGAAATATAAAGGAGAGAAAATATGGTTTACCCTATAATCATCATCATGTCCAATCAAAATTTCCTTTCCAAGATAAACGTGTATCATCCATAATCTCAGAATGTAAACCATCATGATGAGATGTGCATTTTATAATGTGGCCACTTACACTCAAACTTGATATTCCTCAGGTTTTCAGGTAGGTCGTGAAGTGCTATTTTAAGCCAGTCATCAAGCTGTTTGGCAAATTTTCGAATAACCTGAGTCAAACTGGATGGATGAAGGAAAACAGAAACACAAGATATGCCTTAGACACAACTCAGACTTTTATTTCATTTTCCACATAAGCCCCTTTTATACTGCTTAAAAACCCCAAACCAGAACCCAATTTTCACTGACATTGACATATTTCACATGACATTTACTTAACCACGATTTACACAATTTTACCACTGAAAAACTAACTGCTGGTTACGTCTGCAAGGTAAACTGAACATTGGCACACAGCTCATTTCACTGAGCTACATGATCACCACATTTTTACTGCCAGTGCAGTGTTGTTATTTTACACTGAGGATTCAGAAAATAAAGATAAGCTTTTGTATTGGTCCTTCACTAATAACTTAATGATAATATTTAATGATAGTGGTACAATATTCATTCATATTTAGAGCTCACCTATCAGGCAGTGCTTGCAGGACGGTGGGCATCAGCACCCCAGAGATGGCCTTGTACAGGATGGAGTCACAGACACCTACAATGTTAACCACCGTGGAGGAGCCGAGAACAGGGAGCATGTGGGGTGGCATGCCCTGCCAGAAGTGCAGCAGGAAGCTTTGGACCTAGACGTACCACACACATCATAATCTTTAATATTTTTAGGAGATAAAACTTGGATGAGTGAGCATTGTCCTTATTTGACATTTTCTTCATTCATTTAAGGGCATTACATACAAAGTACAAAACTTTACTTTTGTTTACTTTGACAAAATGGGAGTTGATACAATTGGAAATTAAAGGAGGAAAAAATGGTTTAACATAGAATAAACCTTGCCTCATCAAAGTTGGCACGAATGACCGTGTCTAGTATCCTCTGACAGTGCGTTCTGTACATCATGATGAAGGTTGACACCTGTGGGCAAGAACAGAGCATTAATCTAAATACATCACTAACTTAATAGATGTTTCTCTTTTGGGCCACTAAAAGAGTGATACAAAAACAAGAAAATAAATCTTGAACAAAACATGTGCACCAATAAATACCTGTTACAGGTCTAGGCTGGAGCGAAGTTATATAAAACAAGCTTTAGAGATCAGCAACACACAAGCCATTTAAAATCATGGCCCCCCATTTAAAGCTGGACAGCTAGTGCCCGTCCTTTGTCCATTGCTGGATCTTATTATCTCCCCAAAAGATTAAGAGTTCGTGAGGAGCCAGCATATAAATCCTCAAGGTCCTTCTCTAAATCCAAACCCAGTGAAGGTCCTGGGGCAGATAAAAGGCTAGAGCCAGAGGGGGCACAGAGATGGTGAGATAGCAAGGAGAGGGGGGTATAAGGATGGACTTTTAAAAGTCCCGTTTACCCTCTCTTCTGACAGGCTGGCGGGCAAATTTAGGTCTTTGACATTTGGAAAGTCTGGCAGGAGCGTCCCCAGTTTGGAGCGCGGTGAATACGCCACTGTCTGCTTCGTGACCTCTTTCTTCCCCGTCTCGTTCACCCATGCTGCTCCTTTTTTGGAGTACATCACGTCATAATACTGAGAGCTCTCCTTCACCGCGATGCCATAGTAGTGGTACCTGAGAAGAAAGGAGGGTTCACGGTTCAGGTGCATAACGCCTCTTTAGCTGGAGAAATTTTTTGAAGATTTTGAAAATGACATGGCTGATTAACAAAAAAAGGATGTTTTTGTTAATTTCTGTGAGCTTTGCTGATGTCAAGTACGAGTTAGAAACCTGGTATCAGGTTGAGGAGAGCAGAGGAGAGTGTCCACCAATAAATGAGGGTCTGGGTAATTTGATTATTGATGAAAACCCAAATAAAGTATCTCAGTCAAATAGCAAGCAGTGACTTACTTTGACTGCCCCCTCGTTCCCAGTCTTCTGGTCGTGAGTTGTGGAAACTGTTGTCTTATAATCTGTTCAATTTAAGAGAGAAAAGGTTGGCATAGGTAACATGGATTTTTTAAAAGCAGAGTGAATTCATGCCATCCTTCCATGGTAATTCAGGTGTAAGGAAAGAGAGGAGATGAAAACAGGTGACACACGGGGCCAAGTAAGATAACAAAATATCAACCTGTATTTGTTTCACTCAATGGAGGAAAAAAACACAGTAAGAGTTCAAGACATAGCTAGGAGTTTATTTTACTTAAAATCTCTAATACACAATAAACACAGTATACATTAGTGAAAAGCAAATACAGTATCTTCAGTACTCTATGAGAATGTGCTTAATAACATCCATTAGAAGGAACACAATGTGAAATTCCCATAGCTTTAGCCCCAGGGAGGTCTGCGAGAAAAAAGGCTTTGGGAGCCATCCATTTATGACAAGTCCAGGGGTATTACTTTTTTTTTTTTCCTATATCAACAATCTCTAAAAAATCCCCCCCCACACACTCCTTCTTGCTCTCTCTCTTTTCCACTCCCTCCTTCTTCCTTTCCTCTCTTTTTGTCCAAGAGATTGGCTGCTTGGTCCAACTCCCGGTGCAGAAACTTTAGCAAACAGTGTAGCTCTCCATTGTGTGGGATGAAAAAAGAGGCCAAGCTGTGAAGTTTCTGTCAGGCCCCGCTTGATAAATGAGCAGACAGGGAGGCAGCCCGGGCCCTCTCTCGTTTTTTTGTCCTGAATCAATGAAGCCTTCCTAAAGGACACCCCACACTGCTCCAGCCACTGA
>CABFOQ010002905.1:8441-29555 GCA_900660455.1 Gephyroberyx darwinii | reverse complement strand
CATTCAGAATAAAAGCTCAGCCTCCAGTTGCGACGCATTTACACGGTGGCGCAGTGCTTGCACTGCTGCCTCACAGCAAGAAGGTTCTGGGTTCAATTCCCATCTGGGGCGCTATTGACTCTGGGGTGCCCAGGTGGGTTATCTCCCAGGCCTTTCTGTGTGGAGTTTGCATGTTCTCCCCGGGCTCACATGGGGTCCTCTCCTACAATAAGGACCCCAATTGGAAAAAACATGCAAGAAAAACGCCATCTCCTGTCCCGTGCCTGACCACAACGTGGACCTAAGATCTGGAGCCGTTGGTCCCCCGGCGCCGTAAAGGGCTGCCCACTGCTCCTGGCTGCCCCTGGAGGGGCAGCATCTACAGGATGGGTCAAAGGCAGTGAACTAATTTCCCGCAGCCACCCTCCCTGCATGCGTGTGTGTGTTTGGCAGCCACCACCGACTGCATGCTGTGTGTGTGACATAAAAAAAATGTGTGGATTCAATAAAGTGTTCTTTCTTTCTTTCTTTCCTTCTTTCTTTCCATGGGCGCAGATTCCTATATCCCTGGTTATTCCTATTATCCCTCCCTACCATATCTTGGTTCTAGACGTACGCTCGCTACGTACGCTCGCACGTACGCTCGCACGTACGTACGCTCGCACGCTGTGTTTTAGCCTAGCAGGAAGGCAGAGACAGTTGTAAAAAGTTCACGTCAAGAAAAAGAAAAGCCACTGACATTGGGTCATTTTTTCACACCATGAGTGATGAAACAACGCAATTTCCCCCAATGTGAAGATCTATCTAGCTAGGCACCTGCTAGTCAAACATGTAGTTAACTGAAACGGCTAATGTTAACGATACGTAACATAGCTAATGTCTTCAAGCTAATGTTAGGTTAGTTAACGTTAGCTAGCATCAGATTGAGAATAATGAATTCTCTGTATCCCGATACGTGCATCGTTGTTTTGATATAACGTTACTGTTTAGACATGTTGCGATAGTGATCAACAAAGTTACCATTGTATCATAAATTATTGGAGTTAGCCAATCTGAGTCATCTAAAAGTTGCCTATTGACAGCCGTCAATGTTAGCTAGCTAGTTGGCTAATGATGAATGCATACACTGCTATATTTTAACAGACCCAAAGAGAGGCAGGATCAGTCTCACCCTCAGATGTGAGGAGACAGGCCACCACCGCTGGCAGCAGAATTGAGGTGATTAGATTAAGGTTATTGTACTCCTGTTTTTCCCCTTTGGGTTCCCAACAGTAAAACTATTTGGACCCCTAAAAGATCTTCAAATATTAGAGGTGCCAAATATCGTAAAAATGAAGGAAATTGCATGTAGTTGAGCTTTTTTTTTTTTTTGGTGGAGGACGACCTCCCACCTTAAATGTCCCTATCACTTCAGAAATTTGAACTACGCCCTTCGGAGGATCCACCAGCATTCAATAGGGCTGGATCATGAACTGTATATTTCAAGCTGATCCAAATCATCCGGTGAATGCTAACAAGCAACATTACCATACACACAGAGGGACTGAGTCCAGCGGAGAGATGGCCTCTGCAGTATGAGGATCTGAAGATGGATATTGTCTGCTGGGTGCCAAGACTATTTTCGGAGCTTGAGTGTCTGGCTTTGTCCCTGGGCACACTCTGATCAGCTTTGTCATCAGGTGTGACAGTGACTACACACTCAGTGGATGAGCATGGATACAAGTTGACACTATCACACAGTATACACTTCAGAGAAATAATGGGTCTTTGGTACTCTCTTGAAGAGAAAAAACAACATACTAGCTGGTTCTCAGCCTCTTTCACTTGGCAGATGTCATTTATGCCAACCTTGAACTGAGTTGGCAGGTCTATGCCTCTCCGTCATAGTTGCCCCGTAGGCCTACTGCTGTAAGGGTATGCCACTACATACATGTAATATGGCAAATTCTATTATAAATTATAAATTCTATACTTACATCTTATATGTTGGTTGTATGTTTTTATAGTGGTCAGTGTTAGTGGTCAGGATAGTTACACAGTCAGTAGATACACATACTGACTTTGCTGTGTCAGTCTACCCTTGCAAAAAATAGTAATCCTAAAACTAGTAATCCTATTATATATTTTACAAGTGTACTGTACAAACATCACAGCAAAACTCATATTGGAATTGGAAAGCCATATTGGAATATTTTATGAAAATTATAGGATAAAAAAATCGCCTGCATAAGGTCCCTAAGACATATTGATGAGTACCACTGGTAGACTATTAAGTCCCTATCATGGGGATACTTTGGGAATTTTATAGTGACATAATAGAAGATAAATAATATTATAAGGTAAGACAGGAATATCAAAGTGATTCTTCCTCAGGGGCAAAGAGTTACTACAGGTTGTGTTTTAGCAGAACCAAAGGCATGCCTCTAAATGACCACGAAGCAATAGAATGAAAGATGTGTTTTTATTCCCATCTCTATGTTTCAAAATGTCCAACTGAATTTAATAAATGCTGCTTTCCATTCCAATGCGGGCCACTGCATATTGACAGAAAGAGCTCCGATGTGGGCTGTTTCCTTCTGCAGGTGCTGATGCCAACCCCCAACCACCACACACGCACGCACGCACACACACACACACACACACATCTTTGACAACGATCATTTTGCTTGTTTCTTCTACTTCCTCTCCCATTGCCCATTTTTTTCTGCTTACCTTTACATTTTCGTTGCGCGGCGACTGAGAAGCTGCTGAATTCTGCAGCGTGCTTGCAGAGCACATTGTCGAAACACACACAAACACACAAACATCATCCCCTCCTCTTACTTTTCGTGTTACCGCATGGATCAAGTCGTGTCCCGGATAAGTTTTCACTACGTGCGTCAAAAGTGCGTTAGGATTTCTGGCGCATTGGGGAGCTGATAGTGGTGAATGAGCGGAAGGAGGAGGGAGATCATACATTAACTCTTGCTGGCTGCGGGGACTCCAGTTGACAGAGGAGAAGACACGGAGATGCTCTCAGAACAGCAGTAACAGCTTTTGAGAAATATAGAAAAGGACAGATGAGACCCAAACGGAAATCCACTTAATATTGTGATGCCGGGGATTTTTTTACGCACTGCAAAAGAGTAAAGATAACGCTGCAGAAATGTATGTTGCATGGTTTTACAAGCTTCTGAAAGACCCCCTCTCCTGATAAAGGGACTGAAGAGGAATAAAAAAAACAAAAGGCTGTTCAAATTTTCCAAAAGAAGATGCAAAAGTGGAGCGATTAGAGAAGGGCTGATGACGGGACTATTAATCCTTTCAGTGCATCAAAAGCACCAAAGGGTATTAGAAACGTTTGGATGGAAATCGGGCGAGTGTTTAGACCTGTTTTTGGTTTTATATGAAACTGGTGATTAGTTGTCGCGACGTCTCTGCAAGGAATTTCACATTTCTCATTCAAGATTTTTACTGAGGAGTAAATTTGCCTTGTCATTTTTTTTTCTTCCCCTGAAAGGTTGTATGGTATCCAAGTAGCGGTTTCCCGTTGTCCGTTGCAGAAACTCTCATCTCAATCGTTTTCTCTTGAAGTATTCTTTCATCTAAATGGAATTAGTTGAGTCTGAAGCCCTTTGTGAAAGGAACAGACATGGTACATGGGCACAGCTTCCTTCACGGTAAGACATCTGTAATCATCAGCTGAAACCTCATTGCTTAGGTGCTTGTCTAATTTTACATGTCTTACCCTATAGTAATCCTATAATATACACTATGGCCTACTGTAAAGTCACTATAAGTTCCTATAGGAGCCACAGAGGAATATTATAGTTATTTTTTCGTGTGGGAATAATCACCTAGAAAAGAGGTGATGTTAAAATCCACTGAACTATGTAGGTTATCAGCATTGCTAACAAGTTTATGGACCTCTATTTCCCATGGTTCAAAGTTCACAGAAATGTTTGAATCACCTTAATTGATCAAGTATTGCCTGTTATGATTATCTTTAGGGTCACGTGGGACACTATTATGGATTCTTTTGGGTTACAGTCAAGATACACATAGTATTTGATACGGATACATACATAGCAACCCAGAACCTGAAATGTGTTCCTTGCTGACTCAACCCTATCTCTGGTGAATTCAAGCTGTGTTCAAAACCAGAGACAGAAAAAATCACAGTATTCCATCAAACATGTATTGGTCTTTCCTTTTTTTCTTTTTACAGTTGTTGCAAGTCTTCTCATACTTGGGTTGTCTGGGGCAACAAAGAAGGAAACAGCAGGTACTCTGAGCTCCGCCACCACAACCGCACATCTTTTCTTCTTAGATAGCATCTCCTCTATGCTTTTGTCTTTGACTTTTCATTTGCCATATCTATTTCAGTGAAAAACAATTCTGGAGTCAAGCCTGCGGGCCAATGTGGAAGTTGGGTGAAAGAACCAGAAGGAGGGCTCTTTACTTCTCCCAATTACCCAAACAAATACCCCCCAGACACAGAGTGTGTTTACATCCTTGAAGGTAAATATTCTCTTTAAGCACGTCAGGCGTAAAAAGTTTTTTATGTGCAGCCAACGCATTCCTCAGGTTATTCTGGAGAGAAATAAATCACAGTATCTAACATCTTAAAGCATTATGAGATGTAATAGTTTATCTGTTATGAAATTAGACAGGAGGTGGTTACTTCAGCCTGTTAATTTTTCACACTGGGAGATGATATTTGATTAATCAGCGCAGAAGATCATGTTACACGTAACAAGATGACCAAAATGAATAGATGGAAGCTCAACCCAATGGAGAGACTATCCCAGCCCAGCGACTTGGAGTGAAACTGACTAATAGCCAGGCTCGGAGGTCTTTATTAAATGGGTGGGCGTGCTGATAATGACATTGGTTGAATGTTCATCAATGACTTTGTGATTAATATTTTAGTCCCTGCTGTGTGAGAGGTGGTAATTGTTTTTCATCTGTTACTCTTACTGTGTCCTACAGCCCCCCCAAGGCAGTGTATTGATCTACACTTTGAAGAGAACTATTCGATTGAGTCCTCTTGGGAATGTAAGTTTGACAACATCGAGGTCCGGGATGGACCATTTGGCTTCTCCCCAATGCTCGGACGATACTGTGGTCAGCACACACCGTCCGATATCAGGAGTAGTGGCCGCTATCTGTGGATAAAATTTGTTACAGACGGTGAACTGGAAGCAGTTGGATTTTCAGCAAGTTACAATTTCACTGCAGGTACATTTTTTTCTGTTTCTTTTGCTATTCAATTGCCGCTTTTCTGGATTTATCTCTTTCTTGTTAAGCTTTTCCATGACATATGGCTGTAACAGCAAGGCTCTGAATGAATAACAAACATCTTCCAGGGAACTCAGCCTTGTGGAGCCCTCTTGCAGTTTTATTGATTGTCTGTCCAAACACACACAAGACAAGTATTTCCATTCACAATACAGTGCAATTGTCTTTGACACATTTGTGGCCGGCTAGGCTGTTACTTCGTTGCTCCATATCCAGAGTGACTTGGTATAGTAATGGATTTCAATCAGAGTTCAGCAGCAAAACAGTGTACAGGGCTTGAAGAAGGTGAGGGAGCATGGCAAACTAATCTGTATTGTCAAACACAATCCTGGCAATTATGGTTGTGTGTAAAACCTTGGCTCTCTTAATTTCGTTCACCTTTGGTTGTGATCCCATTACTAAGGCAGTATGAGGATTGACGACAAGGCATCAGGGCATAACCATGATTTAATATTCCTTCGCCTACCCTTGACTGGGTTTAATAACACTGTCAACTTTTCAGTGTGGTGGAGGCTTGAAAGGCACAGTGCCAGGAAACATGAAAGGTATGCCAATTTGCCTCCATATCCACTGCATATGAACCTGCCGGGGTATTGTCCAGTGGAGATTTAATAGTGTGTCATTGTTGATATAATGAACCCTTATATGCTGACCTTTCATCCAAAAACCACTGACAGGTGACTGGTAACAAAGGTGAAGAAGAAATATAGGAAATATGGTTTACCTCTAATGTCCTTGTGCAAGTTATTTTAGAGAAGTCAGAATAGTCAAGCTATATAGGGAAGATATTTAATCATTCCCTCTGAAGGGATGATATCTAGAGAATAAGGAGAAGGATATCACCTATAACTAGATTATTGTTCTCTCTCTCTTTTTATTTTATTTTTATTTGATGTATGATTAAAAAAAAAAAAAAAACACTGATAATGTCCATCCTCATTAGTCAATAATGTTACTACATTGAGGTTTCTCTATTCAACTAGCTAGCAAGGTTAGCAAGCTAGCTAGACACTAACCACGCAAACACAAACCAATAATACCGTAGCCGGATGGATGGCTTTTTGGCTCATATTAACTGAGCTACTATTATGGATAAATGTGAGCATTTACAGTTAGTTAACTTAACATTACCAAAACATGCTTCTGTAGGTTTGATGGGCCAGTTTCTGATGCAATGTTTATGAGTGTTATCTGTAATGGAAGTGATATAAAAAGGGAAGTTGGAACATATTTAAGTTAAAGTAAAATTAGTGACTGAAAAAAACAGACAGAAAAATACAGGTACAATAAAAGTTACTAAATTACAGCAACAAGATTTTAAAAAATCCATTACTTCCACTCTTGATAGTAGGTAACCACATTTTTCTATAATGTGCTCACAAAATATTGTTTCTTTAGTCAAAGAAACTGCTCTCGCCTCTTGGGAGTCTCATTGAAAAAATGCTGCAGGGAAAAAAAAGAAGCTCTGCCTCTCGACGTGATAAGAAATATCTGTGGCATATGATTTACATAATTAAAGGAGATAAAAGTCCTGAATTCACTCGAGTCGATGCTCCGAAATCTGGCTGTGTGAAAAGTGGCTCACATCTGCAGCTGCTCTGCTAACCATGCTAATTCACACAGCCCGCTTCTGATGAATGCAAGGTGAGAGGGAGGAAGAGGAGAGGCAACAAAGGCGACATGAATCAGTCCCTCGTACTCCTCCTCCTCGTTTCCTCAGTCATTTCAGCTTCGGAGAGATAAAAGCCTTTATGAGATCAACTCCTCTTCTGATTGTGCCAGTGACCTTTCAGAGCCTCGTGGTCGTTGGTCGTTAAGGCGGGTAGTACAGCGGCTGCTGGATGAAGAAGCGGTGACTGACATCAAACTATCCTGAGTCATATCATATTTAGAGGTGTTTCAAGCCAGCAAGTGTATTCATTTCATCTGTATCCGGCAGTTGTGTTAGAGGAAGTAAGAGGAGTTGGCCTGACACACTAGAGATTCACTTGAAACAATAAGGCTGAATGATTTATCTGTGTTGTACAAAATACATGCAGATGCCTCATACTTGGTCTCTGCTTGAGTCACAGAACATTCACAGCAGTCTTTTCACCACTACCACACACATCTTAACTTGTTTTTGGAAGGGTATGAAAACTCTGTGGGGGGAAGAGTTTGTTCAATTTTCACAAATATATGTTTGAAAATCACACGTAGAACTATTACTTACTGAAGGATGACAGCTTCAGTGATAAGACTGTCAATGAGAAAACCTACCAGGCAGTAGATTCCATCTGGCACGCTGCATTTGTGACTCGCCTTAGTTACCTGCAACCACAAAACACCCATATGCTCCCTCCTAGGGTGAGTTATTGTCACAGCTCCAAAGCAACATATATTGCTTCTTCTCTGCTGTGTAGAATGTGCTGCCCACACTATATATACAGTGGAAAATGATCATCACTACCTTACCATTTCCTTGAACCTCAGAAGTCCAACTAGGAACTACAAGCTTATGGTGTGATCAGGATGGTAAGATATCAGAGGCACACCAGATTTATTTTTGGAATAGTGGCACCATAGACCATTTGAGGCGATGAGGTTTTAGGAATGCATGGTATTGAGGCTGCACTATTATCACGGATACCTTAGTTTCAGCAATGTAGCAATGTGATGACACCATTGGAGCCAAAGTGTATTCAATACGAGAATGGGCTATCTGCCTTTTGATACAATCAGTAGAATATCAAAATGTCTAGTTTGTAGCACAGTCACTTGCCATATTCTCTTCATTTCTAAAGGACAGCGACGAAGCAAAATGTTTCAATGTAGCATGCAGCATTATAGTAATGCTGGATAATAATGAAACAGAAAGTGGGATAAACCACATAATGTGTGTATGTCTGTGTGTGTGTGTGTGGGCATGCTCTCGGTATATGTGTGCGCGTTTTCTGTTTGTGTGTTTCTGTGCATTTGAGGGGTGGCGGGGGGGTGAGCAGCAGTCTGATATATTGTTCTGCAGGTTGTCCTAGGGCGCTATGACCTTAGGACCTTCTGGACTGGTAGATTAAGTGGTGTTTCGACACAACAAGCCCACCGCAGGGCAAATAAAAGCTCTCCCCTTGCTCCTTCCCTTCTGATCATTGGCTGTTTGAAGAGCCAAGGGCTGGTGGTGAGGCAGATGATGCTATATGGAGACTCAGGGACTGTCCTTGTTTCAGTGAAATACTGTAGTGAAATTTAAAAACAGTCTGGACTGATGCTTATTTCCAGCTATTTTCCAGCTATTTTAGGATGTCCTTACCTGGTAAAAGAGATGGTGAATTACTGAAAAAAGCGCAAACAAACCATAATGTTTAGTTAAAGTTACAGGGACTGGAACTGGTTTCTGCTCCCTGACTGCCAGAATCTCACAGGATGACAGGTTACCAAAACTCTGTCCAATAAATGAGCTACTTGTGAGTTCATGTGACTTTTTTGTGTAACTGGCTTGCAGTTAAATTTAAACAAAACCAACAAACCAAATACAAAAAAGCAATAAAGTAAACTTTTCAACTGTGGTTCGGACCAAAGGATCTGAGATCTGTGATCTCACCCTTAGATGCAATGGAAAAAGGTTTAGAGTTTAGATGAAATATGAAGATATTTTTGTGATTAAGGAGGGATTTCATGTTGCTTGGTGAAAATGCCATACTAAATTTTACATTTGTAGCAATATGATTGTGAAGTGGTGATATGATTGTGAAATTGTGATATGATAGTGATCTATAACAGTATAACAACATAACAGTGGTTGTAAATTGATGACTGTAGCAAATTGGCTACTAGCTGATTAATAGCTCAATATAAATACTAATATGAACCAGTGTGAACTAGTGGATCCCCTTGTTTCCCTTGAGAAATGAAGCAATCTATTGGAAACTGGTCAGCAGTTAAATGCATGGTCAGCATCTACCACACCACTTAATGCCTTGCAGCCTCATATCCTTTACAGGCACTCTGTTTTCTACTGTTAAAAATTCAGGCCATGACTAATAAAGCCATCACTTAGATGAGACGTTGATTGATCTAAGTCACTTATAGCCCTTCCAAGCTCTTACTGGAGAGAGAATCATTTTCGAATGAGTCTAATGACATTTGAGATTATAGCTAGAATAGGATATATGGCCCTATCATACAGGAGGCAGGTCCATGAGATTGAACTCAGATGGGTTCAAACTGGAAAATTGAAAATTGAACCGAAGGGATCGACTCTTAGCTCTTGGTAGGAAGTGACTGGGGTTGGACTATAAGTCAGTTCTCTAAGTCATTTACCGGAGACAACACATGACATTTAAATGGAGTCCTTTTCTGTGCAATTGCATTCCCTAATTTCTTGAATGAATAAAGTTTCTGAAGACAGTTACTGGCATTCACCAGCTTGGCAGAGTGAGACGGATAATCACTTATGATTATTTCCATTTGTTTCAAGACAGAGGTGAACACACACTCAACCCGAGTAATATGATGAGAGAGAAGTGGCAATAGGGAATCTGGCCAAAGAATAGACCGAAGCACGTAGAGGTTGAGAGGTAGAATTGGGGCTCTTCCTCTGGAGATGATATTTATGAATAGTCGAGGTTTGGAAAAAAAGGAGAAGAGGCAG
Source organism: Gephyroberyx darwinii (assembly GCA_900660455.1). NCBI lineage: Eukaryota > Metazoa > Chordata > Actinopteri > Trachichthyiformes > Trachichthyidae > Gephyroberyx > Gephyroberyx darwinii. The sequence goes on along the minus strand of CABFOQ010002905.1, from coordinate 19,669 downwards.
GAGTAGAACAAACAATACAGTATTCGCCCGTGAACTGTAGTGAACTTTACTTCACTGAACACTGCATTTCAGTCAGGCGGTATTAAAGGATTTCAGTGATTCTCAGTATTTCAATGGCGCTTCAGCCATTAAAGTGGCATTCAATTTTCAATGAATGAATGAAGAAATAGTCAAGGATGTTAAAGAACAGTCGCTATGGCACGTGTGGTTCTAGGGTGATTCATCTGGTTATTTTCATGAGATACATCTAAGCTCAATTCGCTTTCTCTCAAACAATAAAAAAAAAAGTGTCCCTCACTGGTAGAACACCTGAGGCACTGGGACATTCATTTCATTTTCCACCATTAGCGGTTCCAATTCACACAGGAACGTGGGGAAAGCTGGACAAAATTCATGAGAGGAAATAGAGAGAGATACCCCCTGCGGTGCCTTTCCTGGTCATCTCCCTTGATTTCAGTGAAGGGCATGCATGCAGCTCTTTAGGGCTGCATGCATGCAGTCACTCCTCATAAATCCCAAAAACACCAAAAACGATCGTCCTGCTAATGTTTTGTTCTAATGCTTATTCTCGCCCCTGCTGTCTGTGCCAGCCTCCATCCCTGGGAGTTTTGTCCCTGATTGTGCTACACTGTCTCTTCTCTCTGCTCTCTGGTGTGTATTACCCAGGTATGCTTTTCATGTCTTGTGCAGTATTCCCCCAAAGTAATGCAATCAGTGAAAGGACAAATAACCCTGTGTTTGTTTTTTCGGATGACTTATTTCAATATAAAAATGCTGTGATGCCAGTCTAAACAGAGAAATCTGTGGAGCCTCTTCCCTCATCTAGCCTTGTGTGTTGTTAGTGTTCGCTGCCCGCTCCAATCTCATTTCATCAGAATCCTCTGCGCTTGTATCTGGTGACGGAGAATGACAGTTGCTACGTTCGGGCTCGGCTAAAAACACTTTCCCCCTATCCACCGCCTGTGTGTTAGTGAGACGAGATGGATGGAGTGAGTTAGCATTGCAGGCACACCTCTTGCAGCTGTGGAAGAGGTCGGTCGCACCCTCTCTCTCTCCTCCCTCTCTCTCTCCTCCCTCTCTCTCTCTCTCTCTCTCTCTCTCTCTTTGTCTATTTTTTCCCTCTAACTATTCATCTTTTTCACCTTCCCTCTTTCCTTCTCTCTCTGATGCCTAGTTCATGGTGCTTTCTGTGCGGCTTGATGTGAGCCAGCTCCATATGAACGCAGACGTGGCCTACCTTGGCTTTCATGCTTCTTGAAAACTCCAGTGCTTCGGTGGTGCTGTAGGGAAACTCAAACCCCTGCAAACAAGATGAAAAAAAAAACTCACTATGTAACTGCAATGCGATCCACATTGTTTTAAACTTTCAGGTGGTGCATGACCTCGCGCGGCTCTCCAGCCAGCACACCCAGACATTTCGGCCATAATTACCTACCTGCGCTCATTCCCACATGAAGCATGAAGAAGGCTTCATTGTCTTTCTTTCTTTGTTTCTTTCTATCTCTCTCTCTCTCTCTCTCTCTCTCTGCCCCACCATGTCCCTACTATCCTTTGCTCTCATATCACCCCTTACTCCCACCTGCTCAGGAGAGAGGGCCTTATGTGCAGCACACAGTGTTCACCAGCTTATCAGGTGGTGAGCCCTCACTCAGGGGACGGCCAATCAGGGTTTATCGCCCAGTGGAACTTAACTCACTATCCAGCAGGATGGTTGTTATTTACCTCCTCTGGCTGTTTCTCCCTCCCCGAGCCAATTACCTTGCAGATCAATCAGTAGCTCAGCCTGCCTCCTGCCTCCATCCTCCATGGCAGTTTGTTAGCCAGGCCTGCTGTTCAACTACAGATGCTACGTGGGTCAGGGCACCACGCTATTGTGGCTGGGAGTCTGCAGTAATGTAAACCATGCTGTGTGCGTGGGTTTATGTGTGGCTTGCGGTGGGATGGGGAATGGGGTGGGGTGGTTTGTGAGTGAGTGTAGAGTGGAAGGGGATGTGCACTTGCGTATCTATATGTGTGTGTGTGTGTGTGTGTGTACAAGTGTGGTGGAACGTGTATGTGTGTGTGCACTAGGCATCTCTCCACTGTATCACCTCGCTGTAACATAATCTTGGCTGCTTTCCTATTCAAACCCCTGCGTCCTTTCCATGCTAGATACACAATAGAGCGATCCGTTGTGTTTTCCCGCAGTGTTTGCTACACTAAACACATGATGCATGTGGTCTTTGCACTCAGACCACTGCATTGGAAATTAGCTGGGTTGATGTCAGTGTGTTTTTCTCCACTCTCTTCTTTTATAGGCATAGCAGCTTGCCCAAAGCTCTTTGTTTCATTCGCCTATCACTGTGGTGGATCCTCGGCTGTCATGCTGAGAGGCTGACTCTCTCCATTATGCTGTATTGGGCAGCAATGAGATTTACCTGTGTGTTTTATCTCTGCACACATTAAGCCCCCCCCCCTTAAATGTGTCTAGGAGAATTATTCTTTTAAGAGCTGATTGAAAAGGTCTGTTCATTCATGGAAGATGTATGAGTTTTGTTTGCACATTGCTTCTGATTATACTTCTGATTTCAGAGCTGGGACATCACAGAACAGATTGCTTTCCATGCTTGACAAGTTTTGCTTTTGTTTTCATCTTCTCATCAGCGGGATATTTCCATGGGGACTTGGTGCATTAACATACTGGGATAAAAAGTCTAATTAATGTCTCAAAAGGAGTATGAATGACAAATGCAGGATGTTCTTCTTTCATTTCACATTTCCTTACGTCCACTTCGGCAGTAGGTTGGACTCTGCATCCCCAGCTTATCCTGTAAGAGCAAATCTCTGATTCCAAAGTAATCTAAATCACATTTGACATCAGGGTAATCTAATTGGTAACAGCAAGCTTTTGTTTTGCTGTCGGGAGAATGAAATTGTTTGCCTACAACAACAAAGGAGGGCAAAACCATGATGGGATTATGAAATGTGGAATCGCATAAGCCATATAATGGTCACATTCCATAACAAGACAACAGGTTTTGCATGCATGCCCACAAGAATATACAATATCCCCTCAAAGGAAATAACAGGGAAATGAGTTGATGGCATATTTCATGAAATTGAAGAACAGCACAACCCTGCAACTGGCTGTGATTCTCTAACCTAGCTCAGTCCATCATATTTCACATATTCTAGTGTTCCCCAGATGCATCCCAGCCAGGATGTACAACACTGCAATATTGGATGCAATCGTAATATAAGAAAAATTGTATAGAATAGAATAGAATAGAATAGAGAATAAATATCCATATATCTTAGTTTTTTTATAACTCATTCATAACCATGATTGCAAAAGTCCCAGGGAGGTTAATGCCATGCTAAATTTTAGCCCAGAAGGCCTGCCTGGTTGCCTGCCTCCCCCTGCCTCCCCCTGTCTGTGTGAGGGATCGCTATTACACCCAGAGGATCCATTAAGTAAGCTTGCAGGCTGCTAAACAGCGTTAACAGGAAAGGCCGGGCTAGGTTTGAATGCTTACTGTTGTGTGTGCGTGTGTGTGTGTGTGACATTTGGTTTCCTAGAGGTGGGAGAAGCATTACTATAAGCTATTGTGTCTGAAACCCTCATTCATGCAGGCTGTATAGCACTGTCAGGATGGGGGTGTAACAAATATAAACAAGTTTTTCAGTGAAGTGTTAATAAATAGGTTTCCATCAGTTTTTCTCACATATGTCATCTTTCTTTCAGCCTTCTCAAACCTCAAATTGCTCATCCAGCTGTGGTTATTGATGTGCAGGGGTGTGCAAGAGCACATTTTCATTTCCTTCTCAGCCCAATGACTGTACAGCAAATGGGTCCAGCAAGTCAATTAAGACCATCTTCTTCTATCGGGCATCTGAACTCTTTCTGGCAGAATGCCGAGAGCAAGGACCTGGAAAAGTCAGGGAGTCGATCATGTGTGTTCATCTCTGTTTTTCTCTCAAACAAACACTAAACAGCCTGCTGAACAGCATGGCCTTGCTGGCATTTCATTTTCCATTTGGCAAGCTCGATTAATCACAACACTCCTATACAATGCGACGCACATCGCTGCTGGTTCCCATTATTCCTCTACCCAGGAAAGTGTACAGCTAGGGAAAACCGAGACACAGAAGCCTCTTTCAGATATACACTTCGCATATTTTCCAGAGAATCAGGTCCGCACTTTAACCGAAGTTGCCCTTCCACACATACTGCACACCACTGGAGAATGTCTGATGCGTTCCCAACAACAGAAAATGGCAGAGAGAGAGAGAGAGCTAGAACAGGAGGGAATCTATTTCTGTGGTATATATTGTACTGCTAAAGATATATGTGACAGAAAAGCATCTGCTTGAAAGAAAGAAAGAGGCAGAGAGCAAGCTTTGGATATGTGTGAATAGGCTGTGGCGCTGCAGTAAGGGAGGCTGATAAAAGTTTGGGGCTCCTCCGTGTCCCCTCGAGGCCCTGCTCCCATCTGAATATTCATTCAGCTGACACTGGCTTTTCTCACCACCGTTTGTAAAAGGATGCCGATTGGCTTTTACCTTGTGGCTTCTAATAAGCCTCGATATCGTCACACAATATCTAACATGCATATAAACGATTCCTCACACCTTACACACTGATTCCTTTATTTCTTTCTAAACAATGCATGGTAAAAAAAAAATGCCATGCTTGGAGAACACAATGACACATCCTCAGGACTGGAGCTGCCTCAGTATTGTTTATACATATGTAAGGAAATGTCTGATCTGTTGCCGGGGAGTGAACAGGTTTTGGCAAATCCTTCAGTTTGTCAAGAAATAGATTATTCTTTCATTCAGTATGTTATTATTTCAGAAATTTCTTTTGATCTTGGATCAGTTTGAAGGCATTGCAGTAAACTACATTAAATGGCATTTTTATTAAATTCTAACATTGTACAGGACAGATTCATTCCTTGATGATAATACTGAGCTAAAACCACATTCAGCAGAGACAATATCCTGCAATGATCATCCATGCTGAGCTATATGGACATCAGTGTGTCATAGAGAAGTGTGTCCATGTTACCAAGGTAAAGCAACAGTTGAGTTAGAGATCAATGTTCAGGAAAATGTTCAGGTTGCGTCCATGTTCTCTGGGACATGCATGCGTGGAGTCATGCGCCTGCAAACACAAGCGATTTATGTCCTAATGTGTGGACAGGGCATTTCTCATCTAAGGCTTGAGTCAATCTGGATTTTAGCTTGTGGAAACTATTCAAATCTGTATGCTACTCATAATCCCTACACACACACACACATGCACACACACACACACACACACGCACAGAGGCATACAGCCTAGACCTCCACTGAGCTGTAGAGGGCTACATCTGAACCGTTAGTACTCGGATCAAAAAATCCTTTTCATTTTGTGCTGTATTTTGTTTGTGGGGATGAGGTTGGCTCTGTATACTGAGTGATGATGGCAGTAAAAATGTACGTGTGTGTAGGGGGAGAGAGGAGAGAGCGGTAACATAGTGTGGAGTTGAGTTTATTACCTGGGCTTCAGAGGACCAATGCCTCATACTGGACACCTGGCTCTACCATTCATTAGAAAGCTAGCTCTTGATTGATCTGGTTAGTATGTGGTCTACAAACTGGGAGGTCTTATGATACTGTATGGAATAGACTGGGAATAATGTGTGCAATCAATCAATATCTGGCTCTGATATGGAGTATATTCTGACATCATGTTTTTGCTGGTTAGCCCCACCTTTAGAGATACTGAGCACACTTGAAAAAATAACTGCATACCACTGTTCCCTCCATCCACTGACTCCAGTAAGTAAAGGCTTGTGTAAAATGATATTCTATTTTACCATGTCAGGTCTTTCATTATCACGTGCTACTACTAATCACAGTGTTGTAACTTACTAAAAAGGAGAGAGGAGACACATAGGAGCCTGAGATTGATGTGAACATAAGGGATGTGTGTTGGGATGTAACGATTCTTCCTCGTCTATAACTTCGCCTGAGACTTCATTCAATTTAAAGTTTTCTACGTGCTACATTTCAGTTAACGTTGACTAGCAGAGATTTATTTCCATGAATGAGAGATTTCTGTTCTGTATCTCAAGCCAGTACCGCACAGGTTTGGTTCTGCCCTCAAAATGATTCAAAACATTTCTCAGGTCTTAAAGCCTCACCATACATCGCTATCTTACATATTCAGACATAATTCCATTTACAACTCTTCTGGTAAGACGGAGAACTCAACTACGATTGAAATCACCTTGATAGCTATGTGGCACAAGGACGTGATTTTCTTTTTTTTTGAATTAGACAAGATAGCTATTGAGGGCAATTAAAACCACACGCCAAAAACCATTCCTCCACACACACTGAGAATCATTTCTTGAATTAGAAATCACACATGTCCGTGCCTTATTCAGAGTTTTTAGGGGAATCTGATCTGCAGTGCCAGGAGTGTCATGGTACAGCGTTTTACATTGTACAACACAGAGTAAGGTAAGAGGACCTGAAACAGAAGCATCAGACTGAGAGACAAAGGAGTCGGGGAGTGGGGGTGGAGTGGGATGGGATGGGGTGGAGACAGAAAATCTCAATGTGTATTTCTGTCTTACTGAAGAGATGGACTGTGATAAGGAGGGAAGTCTGAGTCATTGATTTTCTCCTGCTCCGCCTCTGAAGAGGCAAGGCTTTGAGCTCATTGAAACTGCGTAAGTGGAGGGAATGGGGACGGGGGTTTTGGCGCGGCTTAAATATTTATTAGCTGACTGTACTAGCTCAAGAGTAAGGCTTTAGCCCCTAGCTGTGGATATCTCCAGAAGCACTATCTGCCAACCATCTGTTTTCTCCACCTTTAGACGAAGCAAAGCCGATCCACTAAAATCTAGCATAGTGGTGTTGAGTTGGGAAACACTTCCTGTTAAAGGAAATTGCACAACAACATTCTCAAGGCGGTGATGAGGGCGACAATGGATATATCCAAATCATTACTATAAATAATATTTTGTCAATAATTGCCCTGCCTGGTTAAAAATTAACCCACAGCAGGGACGGAGATTGGCAAATGGGACCAAGTTATTAGGGATAATGTAGAGGACGAATTGCTGCTTGATTGACGTGGCCTTTATTGTAAGTCAGACATAGCATGAGAAGTCAGACAGGTATGGTGGTTCCATATGGCCCAACCAAGAAAAGAAATGTAGTAAAATATATTGCTTTATATCTGTGAGTGAAAATTAGAGTGTAAAAAAAAAATGCTAGTTCCCTACGGCCACATGCTAACATGTTAGCATGTGAGATATCTACCAGAAACACAAGAGATGATTTTGGTGCCACTCCTAATACCATAACATGTAAAAAAAAAAAAAAAAGTCAGTGTAGTCCTTTAATTTTATGGTTTGTGAACACGTCTCTGAATCAGTGTTGATTCAGAGGAGAGTGTTGTCGGAGCCCTCAGACTTCCTGATTGGGATTTGGTTTTTCATATCATTAAATGTGAGGGGGATCAACAGCAGATGTCTGAAGCAAAACAAATGATTGTCTTTTCCTCCTATAAACTAACAGGTGAGATTATTAAATGTGCGTTACATAGATACAAAGGGACAAAGTGTGTGTGTGAGTGCATGACGTGCCGACCAGTGAGTCCTATCTTGTGTCAAAGGACGAGGCTGGAGGAGAGGCCTTTCGCCTATTATAACAGACATTATAACAAACTCCATTTTAATACTTTCTTACCTTATTGTGCAGGGTTTTTTTTTTGCTTTAAGCAATCTGAGCTGAAACTGGGCTGGAATGATTAGCCACTGCACCGAAGAGCAGCATTTCATTACAGTGGAATGAAATCTTTATTTGATCCTGCTCCTTTAGCACATTTCTCTGTTAATACCCCTTCTGATGTCTGATTAAAACTCCCACAGTAATGTGCCCCCCCGCACACACACACACACACACACACACACGCACACACACACACTCTATCAGACACAAAAAGGCAATTTGGGAAAATTAAAAATCTTTTAAAAGGATGTAGTTATCTCACCCTTTTCCGACGGACATTTTTATGTAACTCAATTGATGCATGACTGCTTCCATTAACTTCTGATCCCTAGGTTGGTATAAATACTCTTTTCAATTTAGATAGTGGCGAGCGGTGAATGGGCCGTTCCATTGGAGTGCGTGTAGAGTACCGACCTCCGCCAGACTTCTTGACGTATCGTTCATTCTTTCATGATTAAACGGACGTTTGCTTTCCGTGGATTCAAAGCAGCAGCTGCCTCCAGTGACAGCCGGTGACGTCAAGATACGCATCTCTCAATCTGTTATGGTGACTTAAGTCTGAAAATACATATCTAAATTTAAACCCTGTGTCACTACCTGAATTCCACACTCTTCCTCAGTCAACTCAATCAATTTCCTTTTCCTTTCTTTTAACAGATGGGGTTCATTTATCTTTCTGTATTAGCCTTCATCCCTTTCTTTGACCCCTCCTCACTTACTCAACTTTGCAGTGCGCAAATAGTCCGGTATTCTAGCCCTCACACCATTTCCTTTGAGGCTTCATCGTCTCTCTGTGTCTGTGTGTGTGTGTGTGTGTGTGTGTGAGAGAGAGAGAGAGAGAGAGAGAGAGAGAGAGAGAGAGAGAGAGAGAGACTCTAATGGAGTTTTATCAAAGTCAACCTGAATACTCTAACAGTCTGGGCCTTAACATCAAAGCCTAGTCTCCATTCCACTGCCAACTACTCTGGACATCCATCAAACACATTTGGGATAGCTCAAATTGACTAAATTGGATGACAGAAACCTTTTGTATTGTAAGGACAGATACTCTGATGAAGGTCTCGTCCCAACATGTCAGTGTGACTGAATAAACTCGGCGTTTTGAGCAGTAAGCTTGCTGTGTCGCAAGGTGCTTTTCCATTCAAGTTATACAGAAAATTTGTGAAAAGAATGAAAAAACATCCCTGGATTATGTCAGATTCCTGCAAGGTCTGCTTTGCGTCGACTCTGACATACTTTATGACATGCTATCGATTCAAGAGAAGATGAAAGGAAATGAAGTGCGATTTGATTTCTCATTCAGAGGTCTTAATTCCCTCTGACACACATTGAGAAACAGACGGCCTTTTTGACTGCAGTGAATCTGACCAGCAGGGTTATTCTCTTTCTGTGTGTTTCGCCGCTTTTATTAGACTTCAAAGGTTCCATCCAGAAATAAATGCAGTGTGTATATATACATAGATATACTATATATATTCCTCGTGGATATATTTTAATACATCATGAATCCTTTATGTGATTTTGAGTTTATCTTGCTGTGTGCGTGTGCATGTGTGACAGTCCGTGTGTGTGTGTGTGCTAACTGATGTTTGTATGCTTTCCTGGCAGTGATAAATGTAACTCTATTTTTATAATAAAAACACTGAAGCTTTGTGCCATAAACCCGTGCAAGGGTTGAAAATCCATTATGTGAATTGCACTTAACATTCTCCACAGGTCACAGAAGCCGATATTTGCATAAGATTGATCACGCTTCACTTTGAATCGCAAAGAGACAGATCATCTTCTAAGCAGCCATATTTTGCCTCTCTTAAATGAAGCTTGCTTTCTAGTTGGGATTGGGCACCAAATAGAAATGGATTTTGGTATCATGCTGCTGCTCTGTAAGATTACAACCCCCCTTGTTGAGTGTATTTATGACTTTAATAATGTGAGAGGAGAGGTTAGTGATGAGATGAAGAGAGCATATTGACACTGGGCTCTCATTCACAAATGTTTTCATAAATTGTTCGTAAATTTGTCGTATAAGTGTGCATACTAAAACACGAACGTGGGATTCACGAAACGATTTGATGAATGCCAATCGTTCGTAAATGGATGCACGTGCCTGTTGAAACCGGTTTGCAGGTAAACGCTGTTCAGCACCATAAAAAGCTGCAGACTGAAGGGTTGTGTGAAAGTAAACCAGGGAAAACAGGGAAAAGAGGAACTTGGAGGAGTCTGAAATGGAAGTGTTACGCGCATTTGAGTTTTCAAACGCATCAGCAGCGGAGTCACAAGAACTGATAAAAGTAAAGCATGGCAAGAAATTATTAACGCTGTCAATGCTGTTTTAGCAGAAATACACACCGTTACTGAGGTAAAGAAAAGACACGGTTCGACATGAAACTACATTGCAAAAAAGTATAAGGAGAAGTAGACGCGTATGGAATCAGGTTTGTGCCAATATAATCAAACAAAACTTCTTAGAAATCAAACAAAAATAAGAATTTGAGAGAGAATAAAACTCACTGAAGCAAAAAAAATGTCACCTCAAAAGTAAAACTTAGAACTTGCAAACAAATTATCTGTATAATTGTGTAAACTATTGGTCTTTTACTTTTTTGATATGTCCTTTTGTTTACAGTTCCTCTGCTTCTTCCTCACTCTGTCAGCTTTGCGGTTGCGGCTGCCAGCTCTCTCCTTTGCGCTGCCTGACTCTTTGTTTGCAGTTCTGACACAAAACCTATTAGGTCTTTATTTTCTACAAGGCCACTGAAACATGTTGTTGTTGTTGAGGTTTGGCACTAATTGGCAGTAATTGATTTTTCATAAAGAATAAGCCGTTAGAGCCTTCCTGCATGTTTCCAAACACACAAACACATTTCCGCATGTCTCCAAGCACTCGTAGGATTTGATCGTACCAAACGAACAAATTCAGATACGAACGAAATGATGAATCCGACTATGTTCGTAGAAACGTTCGTACTAACGTTATACAATCAAATCTGATTGTACACATGTTTCGCGAATGAGGCCCAATGTGTTTCATTGGTAGTATAATTCAGCAGGAAGCTGCGTGGTATTGACGAGAAGCAGTGTTATTTATTGCATAAAAAGATTGACTGTTTACAAATCATCATATTCACAACAATGCCACAAGAAGAAGAAGTGCTAACCTCCCCCATCCACTAAAAATACACAAACACAAACATTCACATACACACAAATGCACACACAAAGCCACACACACACATTGCAATATACAATATGAGCTTCACAACATATTGTTTCTATTGAAATGCAGCATATAGATGCAGCGTAAGCAAACTACAGTAGCCTATGCACCAAAAACACGTGCGCGCGAGGCCAGTGAAAGCACACACACACACACACACACACACACACACACACACACACACACACACACCCTTAGACAAAGTGGTTCATTTTGGATCTACCAATCTATCTACACTTTT
>CABFOQ010002899.1:4690-24723 GCA_900660455.1 Gephyroberyx darwinii | reverse complement strand
AACACAGCTAAAAAAAAGATGCTCCACTGTCTGTAATTTCTAACTTCCACCCTTGCAGAGGGCAGACAGACAGGTAGGCAGGTAGACAGGCAGACAGACAGACAAAGTGATAATTCTTCAAGGTGTTTTGCAGAAATCAACAACTGTAGCGCCGACAGTGATTATGCCGCCCTTTCTGTCTGTGCATCCAAAATATTCACGAGGAGCTCTTAAAAAATGGATTCCCTGGAGCTGCCTCACCAATTATGCACCCCTTGTCTTGGAAGGCGATGGCAAAATACATGTGGCGAAGAAATCAGTGGTGCATGAGCCATAGAGCCTGCCTCACATTGTTTCTCTGCAGGAACTTCCATTAGGGCCAGGGAAGGAGGTCTTGTTTGCCCAGAGGTACAGTGGGACTAATTGGTCAGTGGCAGAATGAAAGAGCCTTAATGCGTAATTGCTTAGCCAATAAGTCGATGCAATTCTGGAGGGGATGGTGGAGCTGCAGCAATACTATGGTAAACATGAGCCCATTAGTCCTGGGAAGCAACAGCAGAACTGGTAAATGGTGCAAAGCTGCAATTCATAAGCGGTCTGTCTCACCTTTATAGTTTTCATCAACAGAAAATGGAACTTGCAGCGATACGGAGGCTTTGTGCATCGATTGTGGGGGTCTGAGCTGAAGGCTAACAGAGACTTGGACAACATACAGTGTAAATGTACACAATGAGGAAATGCAATCACAGCCACAGTGCACCAGACACAATATGGAGAGGGCTTGCAAATAAATATGTTTTTGATTGTTCTGCACAAAAATGTAAAGGGGTAATACACAAGATTTTCACTGCCCCATAGCACAAACTGACCTTAATATACAGACGGGTGACAAATTAAAGGATGAACTAACATAAAGTGTCTCAGTAAGGTGTTGGGAGCTTCAATGCTTCAATTCTCCAAGTCTACTGGAAGTCTACTGGAGGGAAGGAGCACCATTCTTCCAAAAAATATTCCCTCAGTTGGGGTTTTGATGACGGTGGTGGCTGCCTTAACACGTCGGTCCAAAATCTCCCATAGGTGTTCACTTGGGTTGAGATGTGGTGACTTGCGGAGGCCATAGCATATGATTCCAATCAGTCATACTCATCAGTGACCTGTGGATGGGGGCGCTGCCATCCTGGAAGAGACCACTCCCATCAGGATAGAGATGTTTTATCATAGGATAAAGGTCATCACTCAGAATAAAATTGTATTGACCCTGCAAATTAGGGCACGACTGGACCCAAACCATGCCCCCCGCGGCAACAGCCACCGGACCCCATCACTGTAGGGGTCAAGCATTCAGGCGTGTACCGTCCTCTCGGCGTACGCAGAATACGGTGAAGGACGACTCATCTGACCATATCACTTTTTTTCCACATCTCTGTAGACCAGCGCTGATGTTATTTGCACCGCTGAACTCTCAAACGTGCATTCGTCTGTGTAATGAGGGGTTTCTGCACTGCAACCCTGCTATAATATCCCTCTCTATGTAGTTGTCGACAGACTTTTTCTCGCTGGCAGTCTGCTCACGTCCTGCATTCACATTCTCAGTCGCCTGAGGAAGAGTTGCTCTTCTGGTTTTCCTTACATATCTCACTAATGCACGAGCATCACGGTCAGCGAATGGGCGCTTTCGACCACAATTCCCGACCCTGTTTACTGATGTCTCTCCCATAGATCTAAATGCAGGTGTCACTTTAGTCACTGTTCCTACTGAAACACTAGCCAGTCCTGCAGTAGATCTTTTCCTCTCGCCGTCTTGATCCAAAGTCGAGGTCAACTGGGTCTTCTCAGCATCTTATACATCCCACAGAGCATGATGGGATGTTAATTGCTTAATTGTATCATGCAGTACACCTGTATGGAAGCATCTGCATTCGTTATGTTTCTCCATTCATCTTTTCATGTTTCTCCTTCAATCTGTCACCTGTCTGTATCTGCGTTGGATTGATAGGGTAATTGATCAATACCAATGACTCAATGATTAGGTAATTTCACCGATTAGTCCCTCCCAATTCCCTAACCCAACTACTTGCATTGACAAGAGACATTTCAGCTATAAAGGCTAAAAATCCTCCTTCTCAAGCCAAAAGAAGAAACTGACAAAGCAGTGTTATTATTCCAGTATGCGTGGTGATTTATTACCTCTTCACTTGACATTTCTAGTTGGATCTCTGCTCTAATTAGCTGGCTTACTTGTCTCTATTGTGAAAATGTGACTGTATTGTTTGTGTCAATTAGAGGCGACCGTAACTCAAGGGGACTGGAGGGTTGGTGTGCCAGAGACTTGCATAAGACGAAACAAGTTCTGTTTATGTTCTTGCAGTTCCCACTGGTTACCAATAGTGGTCAATAAAGGTCATACAACTACTGTTGGTTCCCTGGAGCAAAACACTTAACCCCAATCTGCTCCAGTGGAGCTGCTCAATGGCCAATAGTGGAAAACTGTGTTTGTACTGGAAAGCTCCCAAGTGTGCGTCTTTATTGCTGTGTGAATCTGAAGCAGGGTGTTGCTGGAAAAAACAGCAAGGCAGCTCTGCAAGTTTTCCCTGGATGAATAAAGGTTACAGCAGCACTCAGAAGTGGTTCAGAGATGTTCACAAGATGTTCAGCTGCGGCAGAACTAGTTAAAAGACATATACTGTCATATATCAACATATTTTCATTATCATTTCATTTATCAGAGTGTGCGAACATCCCATGATTCTTCACTGTGTGTACATTTTGTCCCACACTACCATATGAACAACTATATAGAAGATTTATAATTGACACATTTAATAACTGTAGAAGACAAAGAACCAGTCAATTCACATGCCCCATGTGTAGCTACCTGCTGCTACCTGTTTTGTCTACCTCATTACTGTAAATATCTCTATTATTATTCTTTATTATATTTTATTCTTCCCAGGTAAATACTTTTAAAAAAATATTATTTATACTACACCGCTCTCTGCACCTTATTACCATTTGGTTTGATTACTGTTTGATCTTATTTCTCCTTAATCACTTATTATTTACTTTACTTATTTACTTATTTGTCTTATTACTGTTTTATTACTGTCTTATTACCTATATTTTACTTATTTACGTATTTGTCTTATTACTGTGTTATTATTGTCTTATTACCTATCTTTTACTTATTTACTTATTTTACTTTTTTTACTTACTGTGTTAAGTTGAGTTGACCCGGAGGACAAGAATTTCATTACTGGTAATGATGTTTGCATTGTTATCCAGTACTTGGCAATAAACTTGAAACTTGAAACTACCTACACTCGTTGTTGGTGGAGGAAATGTAATGTTGAATCGGCAAAACTCGACATGACAACTAGTTGCTGCAATAGAATCCTTTTTTTTTTGTTTGAGGTGGCAAACACGATCTCGGCAAACTCAAAGAAGCAAAAGGAAGCCGAGCCTAACTTTCACTCAAGACCGGGACAGATAATTGTTAAAAGACAAAAGGCATTGCAAAGAAAGCTGCGCCGGTGGATTCATGAAACTTGCATGCAGATTTCCTCATTTTCTTAGATCAAAGGATTGTGAAGTGTTCCAGCGTTGACGCGCTGTCGCAGGGAGATAGGCAGATGAATATACATGACTCAGCAGCAATTAGCTCGGGAACAGGGGCCAAGCCCGCATGAATATGCATCTCACGGTTATCACCCATTACCAGGCACATCACGTCTCTGCAGATTTTTCAAACCCAATTCCATATTGTATCACGTTCACACCTGTCTCACCTTCTCCCTGCACTCACACACACTCAAACATCCTGTTATATGTTACAGGAGATGGAATAACTGCTAGAAGTGAGGAACAGCAGCAAAACAAGCTAACAAAGTTGGTCACATCAATCTCTGAACACACACATGGTTTTGTTCTTGTGCAAGTAACTTTTTTTGTAACTTCCATTGAGAGAAACTGCTGCGTTTTACTCTCACAAAACCATTCATCTTCCGTGAGGTTATTGCATTCATCTTCTAGATTAACAACAAACGGAAATGTTGCAGTTGGGATGTTAAAAGGTGAGCAAGGAACCTCGCTGCCTGCTAGGTTTAAATACTGTGTTAACTTGCCCTGTTAACACCACACCTGCGATAATAATCACATGATGGCATGGCGTTATTGTTTGTTTACTCATTGTTTTACGTGACTCTGCTTTGAAAATGCTTCATTCCTTCATGCTTTATAATATTAATAGAAATACCATGAGAACTACAATAACATTTATTATTGATGTTATTATTATTAGTAGTAGTCATAGTAGTAGTCATAGTAGTAGTATTAGAGTAGTAGTGGTAGTTTTAGTAGTAGTAATAGCAGAAGTAGTAGTAATTGTAGTCATAGCAGTGGTATTTGTAGTAGAAGTAGTAGCAGTAATAGTAGCATTATTACCTGCAGCAGAGTACAATGTTGGATATGTTTTACGCACCCCATCTCAAAGGAGCTCCAGATGTTAAATCGATGACATCATGAATTTGGTCTTGAAGTCTTGGTACTTCGGCTCTTCACTTTGGGAACAGAGTTCATGTTCACGAAAGCTGGCTGGACTGGCCTTGGCCACAGGAACAACCGTCTGGCTCATAAATTGTGAAATTCAGCAGTGCTTCCCTCTAAGCTTGTTTACAGCTTCCTGTCCCAGTGAGGCTTTATTTGTTTACCATCGGTCTTCACACTGCTGACATTATGTTTCTATTATGTTTCATTTTCAGTTCAACAACAGTAAATGATAGCAATACTCCGTTGGAAGATCCCTTTATAACCTTTATTAATCCAGGACCAACTGACTGAGCATGCATCAGCTTTTTCAGCAACTCCCTGCAGCTGCCCAGTGCAACCTCAGTTGTGGAGGTGAGGTGTCTTGCTCATGGGCACCTTGATGATAGTTGTTGAGGGAAGGGCGTGCATTTCACTTTCCCTGCCCAGAGTCCTCCAGATGTCAAACCAGCAACCTTCTGGTCACAAGCCCAATCTCTAACCGCTAGGCTACCACTTCCCCATGACTTCATATAAATAACTAACTAACTAACTAACAGAGGAAGCCCCAGAGTGTGTGACATCCTGCTAAAGAGGGGTCAGCACTAATGGCAGTAGAATGAGCAGCACAGTGGCCTGCACCCCCGCCCCCCCCAGCACATCAGTTGGGAGAAGACGCATCGTCCTAATGCAACATTGAAGGCACCGTGGGTAACTGTAAGCCCCAGAGCTTTCTGTAAACCCGTCCCTAGAGATGCACTTACACGTGTTACTGGCGTGCCAGCTCGGCGTGGCTGTTTGACTCCAAGTATACCAGAGCGTCTACAGAGAGGGTTCAGTGTCTGTTTGTTCCCAACATCATGAGGCGCTGGGTTGAGTTCCATCCATCCTGGAAATGTGACTTCCAGGTAGCATAGATGCTGAAAGTCATTTCGTGTGGTGTTCCTCTGCTACTACTACTACTACTACTACTACTACTACTACTACTACTATTACTACTACTACTACTACTACTATTACTACTATTACTACTACTACTACTACTACTACTACTACTATTACTACTACTACTACTACTACTACTACAGTATTACTATTACTACTACTACTAATACTAGTACTACTATTACTACTACTACTACTACTACTACTACTACTACTACTACTACTACTATTACTACTATTACTACTACTACTACTACTACTACTACTACTATTACTACTACTACTACTACTACAGTATTACCACTACTATCACCAAAACTCCTAGGAGCCTCAGGATATTTACCCTGGACCTCCCATGCAGCGTGGCGTGACACAGCACCCTAACTCTCCCAATACTCCCTCCACACTGCCTCCCTCATCCTGAGCCCTTTTGTACGCCGAGCCTGGACATAAATTAAATGTGCACAGCCTCTGTGGCAAAGAACAAATCCATACTGACTATTCACAGCAGCTGCTTACCCAGATGAAACGCCATTGATTCAAACCATTGAGGGTGATTGCACTTGTTAAATTTCCACTCCTTTTTTGTTACATCCACTATAATGTTCAATATCAGAAGGCTCTTTATCGCTGTCTGGCTGGCTGGGCTGTCTGGGCTTTTATTAGGCAGAGGCATTAAAGAATATGACATTTCCCCCGGGGGAGAATAGAGAAGCAGCGCACTCCAATACCAACCGAGTCACTCCCCAGCAGTTACTGTTCCTGCCCTACCTGCGCCTCTCTTTTTGTGCTGCTACACATCCTGTCATGCTGCGTTCCAGTCCTAAAAGTCACATGTCCTTATGAATTTCTCCACGAGAATCACTCCAAGTCAACCGTGCCATTTTGGCATTCTGTGCTTGGCTGTCTACCAATGCATGAGCCCCCAATCTATCTCACAGCAAGCAGGCTCCAGTGATTCATTCCCAGTGACTGATGTACTGTACCATAATCCATGATTATGACTGGGTGAAGGGGAGACATTGGGTGCAGCAATGCGCAAGTATGGCCCTAGAGTACAAAGCAAAAAAAATAAAAGTGTCCTCAGTTTAGGTCTGAGAGCCAGCTAGTGTCCATACTGCAAAAAATACCCATCTTAGAAAGTTGTAAAACAAGTGAAAAAAACCTGCCAATGGTTTGGGATATTTTCACTGGTTTTCAGTGTAATTTCACTTGTTTCAAGAATTTTCTTTAAACATTTTTTAATAATTTAATAATAATTTAATAATTCATTCATTTCCCCTCCTTATTTTCAATTTTTAAAGAGACTTTGTTTTTGTTAGAGTGGCTGCTAATTCCTTACCTAGCATCCTGTCAATCAAAAGCATCAAAAAAGGCAAACTAATAATAATAATAATAATAATAATAATAATAATATAAATCACTTTTTCTTCTCGCTTAAGGCAGCTTCTATCCACTGCTCTAAACACCTCCTGCATCTAAATTTGTGTGTAGTGGCAGATCATCTTTTATTCATTGGATATCTGTGCATTTAATAATGTTTACAATTTTTTTATAACTGCTGGGCTTGCATATTTTTACACCACACTGTTCAGGCAAACATCACACATCTGCGAAAAGTAAGATTTTCACTGATGCCCATATGTTTTTGAAATACGCTGCATCAGGTTTCAAGATTCATGAGAGTCACTGGACATATAAATGACCCTGTGGACTTCAATTTAAAAAGGGCATGAAGTGATCTATGACTTCTATTGACCTTTATTGGCAACCAGAAGTATTTGCAACATCGACAGGTCAAACACACACACACCCCTCCTGTCCCCTTGAATTATGGTGGCCTGTCATTGACACAAACAATAGTCACATTTGTCATTTGCTTTGTCATTTGCTTTTTAGCCAATAGCTGAAAAGGCTTGCTACGCCGGTCCCCCGCTAGCAGCACAGTCCTCCATCACTGAGCACTGCAATGGGCGAGGTGTGCTTCTTCCAAAACAAAAGTCTGGGCCAGAAAGTGAGAGTGCACAAATGTTGCTTCCACACCTGTAACCATGGAGTCATTAGCACTGATTAGCAACCCTCAGAAATATGACACAAAAACAAAACCCCTGCAGGAACATTGTGATTACTTTCGAAATATTACTTATTGCCCAAGTAAAAGAAAGAAAAGCATCCCAATTTCGCATGTTTTTCCCTCGCGACAGCAACGATCAGTAGTTCAGGTGAATCACAAAGCCTGGGGGCAGCACAGCTCAGCTCTGGGCTGCAAGCCAGTAAAGGTCAGCCCACCGAGCGCTGCTCCACCACTCCAGCAGACGATGTTCGCATGCTGCTGTACAGGATGAAGGGCAGACATAGCCGGTAACCCTCAGGGCATGTGTGAGGGTCAGACCTGTGTGTGTGTGTGTGTGGTTATATATGCTTGTGTGCATGCGTGCCCGTCTGTGTGAGTGTTTGTGTATACCTCTAGGTGTGTGTGTAGCTTTGTTTGTATGTGTTTCTATATACATGCATCTGTATTCGATATATGTGCGTGCAAAAGTACAGCAGAGTGAAATCCTGATGACACACACAGGGGGAAGATACAAACTTTTTATTTTCGTTTTTGGATTTAATCAAGGTTACAGACGGTTCCACGCTAGCAAGTGTATTTCCAAAGACGTTCACAGTAAACAGATGACTGACTCGCTGAAGTAATTAGATCCAGATCCGGTGTTTGGTTGGTTTCTTTTTCTTTTACTGTGTTTGAGAGTTGAGAGTTTAGCTGCCATAATACCTGATACCTTAAATTTTAGACTGAATGTTGAAGATTTTGTGTTATGCCATGTCAAATCTCAAATATTACTACATGTCAAGTGAAAATGCATCTACAACTGCATGTATTATACATATGTAGTTATTACACATGTTAACTACATGTATGTGCATGAGATTGAACAAGATTTTTTTCTGCAATTCACTTGTAAATGATCTGTCTATGTTTTAGCTCTAGGGCCCACAATCCTTTTAGCTGTGTATAGCCCAGTTTCAGACCAAACACTAAATGTGTAGTACATACAATATCAATATAATATAATACAAGATAAATATTTCTGGCACTAAGTCCTATGATGAGCTTCCCGCTGCATGACAAGAAGATCTGCAGCAGCTTCACCTCTGTGTGTGTTAGTTGTTTCATTCATCATGCTGCACGCTAAGGCTTTAACCTGCTGAGGATGACACATGCTAGCTCTGCATCATCTCCAAAACTCACTCGATACTGCACACAGCGGTGAAACCTCTCCACACGTGGCCCGTTCAATCAGTGCCTTCCTCGGTGTCAGACCAACTCATATTCATTGATAATTTGTGACAGCACGACTGGAGTAAAACAAACAGGAACTTCAGATGCTGACGGGGAGCACAGGTTGCCTTTCAGATCTGATGCTCTCCAGAATGAGAACAGACAGTCAAAACACACGCATCTGTTTTCCAGCTTTGTTCTGTGCACAGTTAAATCTTAATGTCGTGTGTTTCTGCCAGGTTGCTCTCACATTATTTCCCCCATGTGGTGTAGGAGGGCTGCCTGTTCTGTCCCTGACAGCTAGTATAGCTGATTTGGCTGAATACTTCTGACACTGGGTGACATAGCAGTTTCAGGATTACATTTCATATTTATGCACTGCCTGTGCAGGGGAAGAGGATTTGGGGTTTTGCTGGTTGTCTAAGGCTGCGTTTACACTGCAACCGAAAGTCACATTTCGGATTTTTTTGCTGTCACACGTGACACAGAACTGATGTTTTCTAATCAGTGTGAACCGCAAAAAGTTGCATTTTTTTCAATTCCAGTCTGCACCACACTGACATGCCACCTCCATGTGTTTTTTATTTGAACGTTCATATCAGAATTCATGGTACATTTTACATCACTTAGCTGAGACAACTGTCACAATGTTAGCACAGAGGACAACGAGGCAATGGAGAGAAAGCCAAAAAGTCGACGTGATTGGTATCAAAACTCGAAGGCACATACTGTAACCAAAATGTGTTCGAAACAAGGTACAGAAAAGGATGTGACATCTTTTGTTGTTACACGTCTTTTTGACATGTCAGTTCACATTGGTATCTGAAATGGGTTACATCAGGGGCGGCTGTGGCTCAGTGGTAGAGCAGGTTGTCCATTGATGACAAGGTTGGCGGTTTGATCCCCGGCTCTTCCTGTCCACATGTCCAAGTGTCCTTGGGCAAGACACTGAACCCCAAACTGCTCCCGATGGTCAGACCAGCACCTTGCATGGTAGCTCACTGCCACTCATGGGGGTGTGAGTGGGTGAATGAGAAGTATATGATGTAAATGCAACCATTTACATCCTAGGATAGATGAGCAATCGCCCAAAAAAACAAACAGATATTATCAGGAATTGAGCATTAGTCTAGCTATCCCCAAAACCTTTCAATGATGCTCTGGAGTCGAATACTCAGTCCCAGTGAGTTTTCCCTCTCCAGCCTCCTATGAGTACAAGAGACTTAAAACAGAGAGTGTCCCAGGAGGGCTCCCTCTCAGGGCTGCTGGTGAGGATTAGCTGTCAGAGCTGGCTCATGTCATTAGCATCATCCAACCACAGCGGCAATTTGCGAGGCCTGTGGGCCCATGCCGGATTATATGAGCCATTTCAGCCTTGCCAAGGTGTTAAATGACTAGGTTGTTTTTCCTCTCTCCCAGATGACGAAAACAAATTTCTTCGACGATGTAAGAGATTAAAATACACAATTAAAGATGACGTGAATTCTCCGACACTCGAGGCTTCTTAGCCAGCAGCCCTCTCCTTGTCCAAACAGTGATGATTCGATATCTGACGCTTGAAAAACGTGACACCTAGTATTAGAAAACTATTTATAGCAATACATTGAACCAATTGTGGTGCTTGGCAACAGTAGAAAGGCCAAGCTGGCATCAATTGACTGCTGTTTTAAATTATAGCATTAGCTCACCCTTCCAAATGTTCCTCCATGACTTTTCCTGGGCTTTCTGTACAAACCAGCGTTAAATCGTCAAAGTCACACAAGGAAATAATAGAATTATATTAAGCCCCTTCAGCTGACAGCTTGTTTGTCTTTCTAATGTTAAAGGATGCTACTTTGACAGACGAGATCCTCTCTATACAGTAAGTATTGTTCCAGAGTACATCTCACATATCTCACAGTGCAGCCACAACAGGTGCTGCATTGACGTGTTATTGATAAAAACGTGATGCTCTTTAACAGTTGCTGACACCAACAGCTGCATCCCATCCTAAAGCAGGGATAAGGGGCTGGATTACTGCAAGAGGCCATTTCAGGACCGTGGATGTTGCCACAGGGATTTGTTTTTTGAGAGGAGGAGGCATACAATAATAAAAAGCTTTCACAGAGAAAATCTATGATAAAAACGAATCTTCATCTAATGATCTTGACCTGGATAAAGATTTGATTGAATCCTCGCCTGATTCTGTCTAAAGCTGTTTGTGCTCTTTGTTGACAGCATCCTTTGTCCGACACAGAGATGCTCACCAAATAGACGGAGCAGCTTTTCTGCTACCCGCGGCCACTGTACCGCATCCCAGACAGCAGACTAACATTGAATCAACCTTGAAACACAGCATTGATTCAACATCAGTTGCACCCAGAAATAATGTTGATCCAACAGCAGAACATCAGTGCTCAATGTTATTTCAATCAATGGTATTCAATAATTGATGTTACATCAAATGAACACTGGGACAAAAAAAATCATCCCTGCTTTATGTACAGAATCTATAGTGACTCATGAAAAGGAAGAAAAACCTCTTTCAACCAGACATAAAGTTTTATTAACAATGCAATTATATAATATGTTTAATACAATACATAAAAAGGAGTTCTTCGTCTCGTTCCTCCGTCTCGTTCCTCCGTCTCAGATTGAGTCTCCATAGAGTCCTGTTTACTTTAGTCTTGTTTCAATGTTCATTTGATGTTAAATCAATGATTGACTGAAATAACAACTGAGCACTGATGTTGGATCAATGTTATTTCAGGGTGTAAAACCGATATAGAATCAATGCTGTATTTCAACACTGTTAGTCGGCTATCTGGGTAAACCGCAGCAAATCAAATTTTAAATCCCCTCCGAGTTGGAATTCACTCTGGGTGTTGGTGGGGAGAGAAACGACGGCGGCGCCGCGGCGGTTCGAGCTGCCAAACAGGCATCACAGTGGGAAATAATTACCCAAACTGAATCCTCCCACTGCTAAAGAAAAGAAACATAAAGAGCAGAGAAAAGTAATTGAGGGAAAGTTTCCCTGGGGTCACGGGAAGGGAGAAAAATGTATCAGTTCCCCGTTGGTTGCATTGATGCTGCTGCAAGCATTACACATCTCCAGATCCTACTGCTAGCTAGAGAAACCCCGTGAAGCATGATACAGGCCGGCTGTAGTCAAAACCTTCATAGCTCTTGCTGGGAGAGAAGACCACTGGCAACGCAACACCATCTCTCACTGATAACCAGACGCCACAGTGCCGTTCATGTGGCGAATGCAATAATAAGAGACAAACTCTGCTGATAAAGTCCCTTCATCACTTCCTGGCGTCTCCATAACATAATGCTGCTGTTGGGTGAAAACCTTCTATCTCCAAGCAGGAAAGCTGCCATGTTTTCAGTTTCACAGCCATGCGTTGTTTAAAGTGTTCCTATGGGTTTCATGGGAAGAATACTCAACCTGTATGAAACCGCAGAACCATTGAATTCACACAATGAGCGAAATTGGAGATGCAAGGTTTCTGCGCGACGGCGAGCTGTGGGGGCATAGCCAGCAGCGGAGAGCAAACATATGTCAGTGGAAACAGACACATTTGACATTTACACTGAGAAACAAGCTGGCTTTTAAACAAATCACAGTAATAACACGTCGGTCAGGGAAATAAGACCGTGGATAACTCGTCCTCCGCATCACACGGTCCTTCCATAAACTCACCAGCTATTGTGTTGGGGGGGGGGATTTCCTGTCAGAGAGCCAAAGACGGTAGAAACCAGAACAATCTTCACATTTTTGTTCACAGAACTTAAATGGATATAAAGGAATGTAGACAGGAAGTGAACTAAATGAATGCAGCTGAAAATACAAAGACATCCATTCAAGAGAATTGTAGCTGAAAGAAGTCGGACAAAACCTCTTCTGTATTTTCACTTACAATAACTCTATAACTTGTTAATGTTCAGTTGAAATACTTGAATTGAATGGATGCAACTTTCCAGTCCCTGTAACTTGCTGGCTGTCACATGTCGACATCTCCTTTTCAGGCATCTCTGTGCGGTTATTTGTGCCGCCAGAGTTTAAATGTTGTTCTCACCTGGTCAAACGAACCAAACCGAAGGAGTGAGCGTTTCAATAAACCGCTCCAAACATGCATCTTCCTTTAGTCCATTTCCCAGCTCCATAGAAAATCAACATCCCCGGATGGCTGGTCCAGCAGCTTGATTGCCACAGAACTTCTGCTAACTTTAATTCTTAGTTTTTTGTGACGGTGAAACCTGTAAATGTTGCAGGTAAAAAAAAACAACTGTTCTCCTGCGGTGTTCATTTTCCTCCCTGGAAAAGGCTGCAAGTCTTGCCAGACAGCGACACTGATGCACATTAGGATTCACAGTCGGGGCGTGCTGAGCTGCCTGCCTGCTCACCCTGGATGATTATCTACTGCATCCTGTGTACAGAGATACAGAGGAAGACAGACAGACAGGGGCTGAGCTGCCGCACTGCCTTTTCAATGTGGAGAATTGCTGAAATGCATACACCCTCGTCTGAGAGCACTCGCCGCTTCCCTCGCTGCTGCTTGTTCTGCCTCCGACTCGGTAGGGACACAGTGTACCGCCGACAAACTTTACTCTGCAACTGAACAACTTGTGTCAATGATCTCTGCCAGCTAGCGGATGATGTGGACAGAGCTGGTGTACTGAATACTCCTGACATGGAACAATACAGCTGTTTCACGATAGCATTTCATATTTGTGTGTTGCTATGCTCTCTCAGCTGAAATGTACTTGTTTGAATGCACTCACTGCTCCCTAGTCAATACTGCCTGGTCTAACCCTGATAGGTTTTTTTTGAAGGGGATGACAGAGTGCACTGTTGACAAACTCAGTTGTGTACTACAAGTGAACAACTTGTTTCAACGCTCACTGTGAGCTAGCAGATTTCAGGTTAGTGCAGCTGAATGCTGTTGATTTAGAGGGAGATATACCTCTTTCTTGCCACACTCGCCACAAAACAGATTTGCACCAGCAGTCTGGTGGCAGTGAGTAATGGGTAAATGGGTTTGAAGTGCTCTTGGGAAGTGTAGTTGTGTCCAATAAACCACATGGCTGAGATTACTCCTGCAGTTGATGTCTTAGTCAGGTGAGTCACCAGATACAAGACCAAAAATAACAAGAGCATCACACCACCAGGGTTGCTGCATCTCAAATACCACTGACTAATAACAATGGTTTTTAAACTAATGTCTTATTGATTGCTGGATAATGAGCTTTTTAATGACTAGAAACTCAATTTCCATTGGTTCCTTTTAAATGGATCAACACCTGAAAAACAACGGATGGATTTTTCTTTCAATTTTGTTACCGCCAGGCCAGATGTTAAGAGATTACATGATCCAGCGTGGCCCAGATCGATGCCCATCGCAGATGAATGGTTAACGGAGAAAACTAATGATGATTACCCAATGAGACGTACCTGAGCAAGCCTGTTATCGATCCCCAGATAAACACACTTAATACTAGAGCAGGACAGCTGCTAGAGGATGTAGCATATGGCGCTGCATATGAACGATAACACCGCTGTGTTCAGTTGGCACAATTACAGTAACATGAATGTAACTCTATTGAACGCAATCCATATCAACTGATCCACCTGCCTCGTTTCACACCAGCCACACCTACTGAGGATGTGCAGTGATGACAGGGGTTAGGATGACATACAGTCAGCTCCACCAATCAGAAGCAATGTAACACCAGTGCCAAGCCCTCCAGCAGTGAATTATGGGCCTCTGTGTGATTTTGAAACCTTAACATTATTTAATTGAGAAAATTAAACATAAAATATCAACTAGGTTCAAATTTATTATAGATTTACTTTAAATATGAGAACTGAAGTGATTTCCACTTTCACCAGCATTAGATTTGCTTTACTATTTGTTGGGTCTATCCACTTTTCTTACAATATAATCATCAAAAACATCAAAACATTACATTCAGTTTAATGTTATTTACTATAGAGTTGCCCCAAAAGCATTCCACCCCCTAAATCTTTGCAGATTGCATTTATGATATCATGCTCTGATTCTAGAAGTTATCATGCACTCACATCATGCTTATGATGCCCTATGATGCCTTATGATGCCTTATGATGCCTTATGATGCCTTATGAGCACCACGTAAAGTAAAATCAGGGTCCCTATACAAATTACAAAATTCAATACCTTAATTTCTTGATTTTAGTAGTGCTATGTATGATTGAGGCCGATCGTCATCTTGTCAACTCTAACAACTGATATGGCGGTTAGTTGTATTTACAGTTGTCTATACGTGAAGTTTATTCATAGCAACAAATATCAGAATATGTGAGATGATGAGGGTCTAAAACACCTGTAGTTGAATGTATATTGAGAGGTACAACACTATTGCCATACTTTTCCAATTTATTAAGCAATTTTCAAACATCTCAAGACTTGGAAATTGTCAAATTCTTCTTCCATACTTTCTGTACATTTCAGAACCATGTAGGAACCGTGTCAAGTGTCAAAAAAAACATTAGATTAGAGTGGAAAAACGGCACTATCAATGACTAACTGTGCTGGGCTCTTGATCAAAGCGCCTGGCCCTCAGGATCTCTTTAGCAAAAGCCAGAATATAAATCAGTTACTGTAGGTAGCGAGCATGGTTGAGAAATGAGCTCCTGAAACAGCTCTGGGTAATCACTGTGATACTAATACCAATGAGTAGCTTTCCGGGCTGATGAGTGCCAACTGCCAACAGTAAACGTGTTGTGTTTGCGAGCAGCTTTCTCCGGCTTCCTCCACCGCTCCTGTGCAGCGGTGGAGATGAATGGAGTGTCAAATGCGGTGGGCTATCAGGGGGAGATGGCTGACAGTGCAGCGGAGGTGTGCTGGAGAAAAAAACCCATCCTCTCTCGCGGCAACGCCGCGGGGAATGACAGAGAGCTGCTAGCATCTGTCTCTGGAGCAGGGTGTGAATCCCTATCCCTGCATCTGCTGTGGAATTAACGAGACAGGGTTGTCAGGCCAGAGCAACAAAGCACTCACCAGCTAAAGTAGATTCAAATCCCTATGGCAACAATACACTACCTGTCCGGTCAGTCAGTTCCCTCCACTCCCCTCACACGAAAAAAAAATGCTTCTGATCTTATATATATATATATATATATCATCGGTGAGCGAAAATGAACGCTTACTCTTTAATCATGGCTGCCATTGATTCGCGGTAATCGTATTGACACAAGGTATTGAACCAAGACACAAGCAACATTTTTTTTGGTAGGAGCTGGAAGATTCACCGATTAGTCCCCTAATTAAAGTGATTTAGACATCTAAGGCTGAGTCAGACCCAAAGCATATGACTGCACAGAGGGTGGCCACAAGCAACGCTTGAGAACCCCCTCCAGATTTAAACTAATGAGCTAAAAAAGAAAGTTTACTCCTCCGTCCAGCCCTATCCTTATGCAAGAGCTGGCATCCACTGGCCCAAATCTAGCAGCCCTGAAAATGCTGCTCTCTCTCTCTTTGTGTTTGTATGAGAGATAACGTCATGTCAAAAATCAATGCCGAAAGCGATAATGGCACGTACTGCGGCTAGCTGCGACCGTGAGGCATGTAAAATATGGGATGGAGTGGAAGGGAACAGACTTGACTACTGATGTGAATAGCGACAGGCCAGGAAGCAAACGTGTAATCCTTTTCGATCTATTTTTTTTCCATTGCTTCAGCAGGCTGGTAAAACCTTTATCAAAGATTTATTTGATGTCTTTAATCTCCCTGCCTCCCCTTTTCTCAACAGTAAAAAGTGTCTCGGTGCCCAGGGCGTTGTGTGTCATCGTTTAGGCCCTCTCGGTCACTGACTGCCCCCCGATCACTGCCCATTAAAAGGCCGATATTTCTAAATCTGTCTCCAATGGAACAAAAGTTGGACTTCATGTATCTTTGAATTCAATCCATTAACAGATTCCTTCATTTGCAAAAAAAACATCACAATATTTTGTCCACACAGTGCAGATAAAACAAGGAGGGGACTTGCTCTGGAGCGTCTCTCGAAAGGGGAAATCCATAATCCAGGAACTCATGTGTGGCTGCTACTATATAATGCAAACAGCAGATATGTCTTTGCACATGCAGCCCATGTAGCGGGTCACGTGAATCAGCAGAGAACTGATAACAGCCAAACACGATAAGCTGCTTTTTCACCTTCACTACCAGATAACCTTTTAACCGAATATGATTGTTCATCAGCTTTTAACACATTTTCAGGTACCGTTTTAGATACATCTTTCTCCTAAATAAGAAATACAGCTGTGGTCAGGCGCAAATTCACATAAACATGTCCACGATATAAATCCATAGAGAAATATTAGCATAGTTAGCATGGTGTAAGGAACCAAAGACATGAGGAATGGGGTGAAGGGTAGAATACTGAGGTACAACAAGTTGCTGTGTGCAAATAATGTCTAAATGGGATAGAAAAAAAGATATCTGAAATATATCTGAGATATCTTGTGGTGTGGGTGTAGGTCAGTTCAGTAACATTATAAGTAAAAGGGAACAAGTCTTACAAGGCAGATTTGTCTCCAAATGTAGATTACTGTGACTCAGTAAACTGTCTTGTCTTTAGCCCTAGTCTCTACTCCAAAACACTCTGAGTTGGAGCTGGAGAAGAGTCAGCTCAGTTAACCTGAACAAACTGGTAGCTAGCTAACTAGACAGCAGGCTAGTTTAGCAAAGCAACAACAGATGTTATTAACATGTGATGACTGGATACTACTAATACTAGCTTCTATTAGATATGTCAGGTAATCAGATGTGTTGACAATGTAATCAGATAGGACCTCCAACATGGCTGCCAGAATGTGCAGTATGTCACCAAAAGCCCTCTATACACATGGGGGAAGAAAATCCCTCTTCACTTTTGATAAGAGAGACGTTAGCTATGAAAGTCTGAGGGGGCACATGCACTAGCACCCTCGGCTTGAATTGGCATGACGCTATCTGAATGCTATCTGTCAATCCAGCAATTTGAGCATAACTCTGGCTAACAGAGGGGTGCAGATGCAGCCACATCTGCCACATCCCAGAGCTACAGGCAGTGGTGACTGGAGCAAAAACTGCAGCTGTGTAACAGAGATTATGGCCATTTGGTCTCTGTTTGCCTGATAAAAAAGGGGGGCTTTAGTATCTACTGAGTGGCTGTACTGGCTACATGATGGTCTGCACTGGCCAACAGAGGGCGTAGCAGTTGATCAATCAACCTTGGCCAAATGAGGTTAACCGGTTCAGGGTTATCTTGTAGGGTCTCTTACCCTACTGCATTTTCCCTGAATTTTTATTACAAATGTTATGCTGTAGGTGCCTTGAGACCTATGTTCCCTCAGAATCCTTTTCTGCAATGTCACCAGAAATGAGGAAATAGTACTAGTTTTTACAATTTTCCTGAAAAAAGATTCTGGTATTCCCACATGGACTTGATAACAGTTCAGACAAACATTAGATAAATGTTTAACTTTTGATTAAGAAGCTAAAACTATACTCAAATGAGAGCCATGCAGCCATGAAATGAATCAAGTGAATAACAAGAAAAAACATGACTTAACAATTCACTTATGGGTCATTCCCGGACAAAGACAAGAATTTCACTGCTGGTAATGATGTTTGCGTTGTTATCTGGTATGTGACAATAAACTTGAAACTTGTCATGCAGCAACATTTTGGCCTCATCACGTTTGGGAAAAAAATGATAGATTTTTCATGTTTTTTGCATTATATAAGAATAGTATACTGTATATTCTTATATATATATATATTTATATAGTAAATATTCTGTGCGCTAAATGTTATGAAAAGTGCACTTTCAAAATAAAAGGTCAATTCCAGCATCCCATATAGTGCGACCAAATGAATAGCTTCATTCCAAAATACTATATCCATGCTGAAAACACGTTTCAAGTTACATTCATTAAAAATGGAAATAATCTAAAAAAATGTCACTAAAAAGTAGATAAAGGTCTTAAAACAGTAGATAACTAGAATGAAACATTCAGAACAGTAAAATAAAGCAATTCTGCACCGGCGCTTATTCATGCAAACATTATGATAATCCAGTCAGACTCATTTGCAGTTCAAATGATTTTAGTTGCATGAAATTACTGAAAAATCACACAATTAGAGAAAATAGACAATATTTTCACACTGCCACATCTTTTTCTCATTATGCTCATGTGGTAGAAATGTTGATTCAGAATTCAGACTATCAGCTGTGCTCACATTTGATTCCTGGCGACAAGGTGCTGGGCGGTGATAGCCTAAACGTTAGAGAAGCTTGTGACCAAAAGGTTGCCAGTGTAAATCCTTGTTCAGTTTAAACTCAGGAAATTTAAGAAGCACTCTCACCTCCCTCACCGGCTTCCATCTAAGGTGCCCTTAAGCAAGACACTAAAACCCCCCAACTGCTCTGGTCCAACGAGTTTGGTTGGAACTACTGCCCAAGGCTGTTGCAGTAAATAAGGATATATGGATTCAAATCTCCACATGACAGGATTATTATAAATCTGTACATGTACATACATATATATGTATGACTGAGTATAATTGATGACCCCTTATTGAGGTTTCAAACACCTCCAGCTGAAACGTTGTAGACATCAGTGAAATATGTGAACAATTCACACACATTAATTAGTGACTTTGCAGAACAAGAACAGGACACGTGCACCTCTAGACAGGAGTACAAACATCCCCCTTCTCTTTACGAGGCTTACAATATTTGATGACGGTCGGTGGCTTATTTCGCACGAGGGTACACAATTGCTCTGCGGGTAGTTCACGTACATGAGAAACTGAGACTTAGATGAAAGAAGAAAACAGGAACGGTGTTGGTGACACCAAAACAACGTGGGTCACTTTGGCTGGGTTGTTGTAAGAGATTTAAGTCATTATTTATAATGGAGTGTTTTCATCCACAGCCTTATAGTATCATGAATGCATATATTTGCAGTATGGATGGACCCAGTGGGAAAGGAAACCGTCACCCTGGAAGTTTTAATGCCATGCTCTGCACCTGAAGTCTCTTTCATATACTGTTCATCATGTATATGCTAGAAATGGATATGATATAGACAAACACGGAGCAGGACTGGCGGGGGCGACTGCAAAATGCCCCCAAACCCAAACCATCACTGGCCTTTAGCTTAAGTCTGCACGTGAACGTTGTTCCCGCAGAGAATACATCTGCTCTGTGTCACTGCTGCAGCATGCCTCAGTGCCTGCTGTTTGGTTGCTTTGGCCCCATCAACACACTGCTACCCGACGCTTACACGGGG
>CABFOQ010002885.1:9470-29746 GCA_900660455.1 Gephyroberyx darwinii | reverse complement strand
GGCAGCCATTATGCCTGTGCAAAGGTACCTTGCTTTCAAAGGCATTATGGTGGCAGTAAAAGAGAGTTTATTGGAGTGATGGGAGATGTATAAGTACAATTATGATCTCCAAACCAAATAAGCCAGAAATTTAATTATGCCCCTCTTCAGTGAATTCCAACCCCTTATTATAGGTGGGTGAATGAAATCTTAGATATATCGTACAATAATGGTCCATATTCGTATGTGACGTATTCCCAATTCAAAGAGTGTGAATGAATTCACCCATTGTGAAAGGGAATAAGTTAAAATATAATTTATATATTTATATAGTAAAGATGTTTTTTTCAAGTGAGACCAAGAATAGATGCTGTCCTGCTCCTGCATACAAATAACCTAATTATAAGAGTTCTAAAACACATAAATCATCAGATTTTTAATTGCTGTTATCAGTGTTTTCCCCCCTTTTGTTTGGAGTGAATGGAATTAGAATTTGAAAAGAGAGATTTGAAAAAGCTATTTGCTGTGGTGCACATAGCATTGTTTTTAGCACTATGTGTATTTGTTAACATCCGCATGTGCGAACAATTCATGCCTGCATGTTATTTGTACATCGGTACAAGTAATATGTCCAAGTCCCTTTTGGATGGCCCTCGGTAGTGCTTATTTCAGTAAATGCCAGATTACATAATTGCAGTTCTTGCTCATTAAATAATACTAACCAATATATCAGGCCAATATTGGCCTTTTATTAAATACTAGATATCAGCCAGCCTTGTGGTCCACTGCAGATATTATTGAGGTGCCTCCCTGGCAACAACTATGTAAAAACAGTCTGTAAAACCTAGATCGAAATTGTATTTTCTTTGCACATTTGATTCATCCATTTAATTGTTTAAATAATGTGTTTTGTAAATTAATTCTTAATTTAAAGGTCTAGTGTATCACAGAGTTTCCAGTACCATTCAATAGTTCAAGACTGCTATTTCCTCTAGATCCAGAGTAGTACCTTACATGGACCTCTGGTAGAGTGCTAACTCACCAGCAGCTAAAGTGACATTTAACTTGACCCAGGCTATTCCAGTTAGACCAGTGTTTCCATTGTGTTCCAGCACTGCTTCAGAAGAACAGCGGGGATACCTGCCCATGCGAGACCCCCTGTAATCTGACCCGCTACGGTAAAGAGCTCTCCATGGTCAAAATCCCGAGCAAGGGCTCTGCTCGCTACCTCTCCAGGAAATACGACAAATCAGAGGACTATATCAGGTATGAAGGAGAACATTCAATAAGAAATAACTTGGAGGGATGCTTATTATTATTAATGATGTGGTGGTAAATAAAAAGGACGGTAAACTATAACCTCCAGTCTTTTCCCTTAAGAGATCCTATCCTCATATAACTTCAGTCTGATGCTTACTCTGAATATATATCATATATTTTTATGCCAGTCTAAAACGGCGGTTAAACTCTATTCCACAAATAAAACGGTGGTTAAATTGAGTTAAGGTGGGTTTATGTTCCACTACACCCAGCTTATGAGACATTAAAAGTCATTATAAGCACATTACATGCAAGTGCATTACATTCATTATAAACTGGATATTAGCAGATATTCCATGATACGCACTGTGCAAAAATCTCATAACAATATCATAATATATTATACTGAATGTAATTTTCAGATGTGATCAAAATTTAAGAAGGAGAGAGAGATCAGTGACATTCTGTAGCTCATCTCAGTTAAACCCTGAAACATCCCATAATCCCACAATCGTTAGCATGATCTATGTTAATTCCTGGGGCCATGACAGTCCTATCATGACAATTTACAGTGAGCATGAAAATGACATGGTGTAATATGTGGTCTACATTTGCAGTGGCTTAGGGGCAAAAGTGCAAATTAATTTCACAATTTTAATTTTAACATTCTCTTACTTTCCAGAGACAACTTCCTGGTGTTAGATATCTTCTTTGAAGCTCTAAATTATGAAACAATTGAGCAAAAGAAAGCATACGATGTTGCAGGTTTATTAGGTAAGCTTTCCCCTCCATTTTTCAGAATTATTTCCTTAGTAATAAAATACATCTGTTGGTATATAATGTAAGGTGTTGTTGTAGAAGCTGCACTGAGTAGGAGACTGTTCATTCCCATATAGGAAGAGCTTGAATCAAAACCTGGATGACATTGTGTTTCTTTTAATATACTCCCACTATTCAGGTGACATTGGTGGCCAGATGGGCTTATTCATTGGAGCCAGCATCCTGACAATCTTAGAAATACTGGATTATATCTATGAGGTACAATGCCTGTCTTGTCACTCACACAAATGACACACAGTTAATATCACAAGTTTTACAAAAACATAAAATTGTGCAAAATGAACAGCAGCTATTGTCCAGCAGTCCAATGGTTCTTCTGCTGCATTTCAGCAAGGGATTTGTCAATACTTGTCACTCTATTTTTAAAACATTGCATTACTATTATTTTATTTTCTCCAATATTGACAATATATTGTAAACCATTACCATGAGGAACATATTCAGTATCATTACCACCCAAAAACCTGCCAGTGTTCTCTTCTATTTAGAAATTATCATCTGAAAAGGCCTGGCAGTGTAAATGTATCACTTATTATGAGTATGAGGAGCTTCATTTGAAATACAAGGCTAGAGAAATGAATATCCACTCTAACACTGGTGTAATGAACTCCTGCCTCTGCTCTAAATTGTTGCGCTACCTGCTGCCAAACATGTATACATGTAAAGTAAAATCAGAGTGAGTGGCTGCAATGCAGACCTCGTAGTGAATCAACTCTTGGCTCTCCTGAATCTCTCGTCTCCCTCTCTCTGATCTTCCTCCCTTCCTGCTGCTGTATTCTGGTTGAAACCAGGTGATCAAACTCCGGCTACAGCGTCTGCTGAGGCCACAGAAAGAGGAGAAGAAGAACAAGCAGCAGACCAGCACTGTTGCAACTGTGGGTCTAGAGGAAATGAAAGCAAAGGTACATGCTGTAGCATATGTTAACTACACCGTATTAATGCTGTGTACAACTTTCCCTCCAGCATTGTAACTGGACTAAGAGACTGCAGGGGAATTATTCAGAGAGAACGTAATTGATATGCCTCCACTCTGAAGAGTGTAATGTTGCCAATTAGTCTTAACCGTTGTACAAAGCACATTCACCCCTGGAGTATGTGCTATGTGTTATGATTAGTTATTACACAGCTTTGTTGATTACTCAATTCTGATTGGCCAATGAACATATTCTGAGGTCTGTTATTTCTGAATAACACACCACTATTTTACATATAATCATATCACAATCATGATTTCTAATCAAATCGACTGCCAAAAAAACGTTACTCCTTGGTTACTGCAGACCATAAAGCTGGACTATTTTTTGGGCAGAAGCTTGTATTAAAATAATTTAAAAACAATATTTTGAGTCAAATGGTTAATGTCTTTGGTAAGTAACATAATAATCTACAGCGAAGCAGTCATTAATGCAAAATAAGCCCCTTCTGAGTGATCAGGGTGACCTCCACTTTGCGTCAGGGTCTTGATTCACCTTGTTGGGACTTATTTTGATGTACATTATCCCTTATTTATTAATATTACACATTTGAATTTGCTCAACAGGAACCCAATGACATGACGAGGAGTCACCCAGAAGGGGCGTACGCAAACACAATCCTCCCCAACCACCACCACCACCACACTGGCCACCACGGGGTGTTCGAGGACTTCGCTTGCTAAAGCCAACTGTCGTTTCCAGTCCTGATGACAACAAAATATACAAGCTGTCTGTGCTGAGATAAATAACAGACCCTTGATATCGCAGTTGGACCCTTCTTTGCTGTCACCAGTGAAAAGCTACAGCCAAAGTCAAACACCAAACGTGTGCTGCTAACAGACCACTTGTACGTACAGTATGCAGGCACAAATTGGACACCACATATTTTTTTGTCCGGAAGGGAGCCCCTCCCAACTTCATTCCGCTTCAAGCGAGAAGCCCGGCGCTTTACAATTTCAGGACCAATTGTTTTTGGTACATGGTCACCACATGGGAACAAGAAAAAGACTGCATGTCATCTGATCCAATTTATACTCCAAAAAAAGAGAAATGTGATTTATTTATTTATCATCTTTCAAACTGTTTTTTGTCTGTATTCCTTCTCAAACTATTATTCTTCATTCTTGGAAAAACACACTGTACCATTATCAAACCATTACACTGTCATAAATTATGTAATTATTGAGAGATATTATGATTACCCTTCTTTATTGTATACAAGATGAAAATATATCAGAAAGCAACCCTTATTTATATTACATCAGTCCAAAATACGAGGGGAAATAGTGAATTATTTAGACTGAATTGTATTACCTTGGCTTAGAAGATCTAGCAACATCCTTCCACATGGTACACTTTGTCTGGTTTGTGGTGAAGGTGTTAGAAAGTAGCATTATACTTGTACATAAAATCCAACTTTAAAGCAAGAAAGTTCTAAAGTTCTGTTTCAATGGTTGTTGTTTATGTTCAGTTAATATATATAGCTTCTGTAATACTCATTTTAGTAATTTATTTATACATTTTAGAAAAGATTTATATAACAATAACAGTTATGATTGTAGCAATTACTGTACACTTACAATCTGCAGATCCTTATTAACTGTTAAACTGGCAACCTTTGTCCAGGCAACAAAAATGCACCATATGGATAGTCAATATTATCTCCACCATATTTTTTTTCACATTTACTGATTTTGTACGGATTTGATTTTCCAAATAATTTAGTTCATACTACAAAGCTTTCCAAATAGACACAAGTCCTCTGGGTCATCTACATATGGATGGACACTGAATAGTGGACATTGGACCTGTGATATGGTTGTGATTATCTTATTCTTGTTATTAATTCTTATTCCAATCATTGCTCCGCACCACCTTTAATTTGCAGCATTTGAACTCGTGTCGCTGGCATCCCTGCTTTAAGCCGACATAAGCAATAAGAGATGGAGTTTTATTTTTTGCTAAGTCATCTCCTTGAATTGTGACACAGTGCTGCTGTAAAGGTTAGCAGCTCTTCACAGCTCAGGCCTTGCATCAGTGTGTGTGTGTGTGTGTGTGTGTGTGTGTGTGTGTGTTTAATGTTTAACACACATGATTAAGCACATTTGACTGATGCAGCTTAGCTGAGCTGATCCGTGTAAGGCCAGGGGTTCAAGAGTCAAAATAGTTAGCTAGGAGGAGAAGTTTGTTCCCAACGTATGGTTTTTGTCTACTGGATGTAGAGCTAGATCAAAGCCTAGCACAGCAGATTGGAGTTTTAGTTCTACAAACATTTCTCGGAGGCAGAGCTGCTCTGGCACAAATAATCTCAATGGTTGAGTTAAACCTCAATGGGCGGAGCCAAAGAGCTGCAGTTTTTCTGAGCGCAAATTAGTTAACTGGAAATTTGAATTTGAATGACAGGGAAAGATAGAGATTATTTCTGCCTCCTTTGCTTAAAGGCCTATAACTTTGACTATTCTTCTCTGACAATCCACTGTTTATAACCCACATTTGTTTGGATATACGGGCAATTTACAAAAAACTTCATATTACAGGATATTATGCTTCTAAATGACTATGTAATGTTTCTGTTAATTTGATAGGTGCATTATGTTACCTTAATATTGCTATACATCACTTTAGTCCAGAATGAGTCAACTGCCTGTCAGATCCCCTCCTCCCTGTCAAGTAATCATGAGCTATACATGGCTGTTTAATATTCATAATCATGTGTCACTTTGACATTTTCAAAAGGTTCCCAATCACAGTCTCTGATGGCATCCTGTACAGGCTATGCATAACAATCTTCTCCTCTGTCATCAATAATTGTAGCTATCCTCCGACAAGTCACACGGGGCTGGTGTGTGGAGATGAATACAGGGCCACATTATCACTGTAAAGCGTTGTTTGCATGGCAGTCAGAGCCTGTAGTCTACGCAGGAAAGCTTTTGACCATAGATCCTCAAGACCCGGTGTCCCAGTTGCATGGAAACACACAATCTGGTGGATTCTGTATTCAAAGCATTTAAAATAGATGTACCACTGACAGTTGATTTTACAACTGCATACAGTCTATGTGAGGTGCCATGGGACTAAATGGTGGGCGGTAGGTCTGTACTGCAGCAGATGGGAGACGTTCCTCACTTTAAAACATGTAGCTCACATTCCTGGAATTCCTTAAGAGACCACAACACTTATTTTGAACCTATACCTTTTCTAGCTCCAAAGCGTTCTGTTTGTGTTATACTATTTACATATTGCATTATCCACAAAATGTTCTGAATCTCTGCTATTTCGTCCTTTTTTTCAGCTGAATGTTTTACACATGTGAAAAGCAAGAGAAAAATATCAGTGCAGTGTGACGCAACCAGCTGTCAAGATTTCAAAGTCGAGAAGCAATTCCGTCTAATATGTCTGACACGAATGGAAATGGACAGATCACTCCAGTAACAAGGCACGCTTACATTTTGTACAGAAGTCTAATCTTGTGACTGTTTAATCTGTTAGAACACATTTTATAAATGTTAAATATGGTAAATATGATGACTATTAAAGTTTAGATTGATAAACCCAATGCCTCCTAAATTCAGAGCCAGATTCACTTTGTAACTCCACAATAAAACTGGTGTCGTCTGTTTCTACTTAGTAACTTCATTTTGTTAAAATGTTATTTCATTTTTTTCACCGCTTTCTACCCCCACTGAGAGGCCATTATAAAATCATTTACAAGGTTATAAGAGGCGCAAGGGCACCTCAAAGTAGGTTTTGTAAAGATAACTGTGGGAGCAGCTCATAGAGGTGTATTTCAAAAACATTATCCAGTTAGCCAGATAACTGACATCAACTGATAATCCCTCATCATGAGCAAACCTTGAGTGACTTCATGATGATTGTTTGGGTTATCTGGCTAAATGTGTAATCCTGCTTTTTGAAAATGCACGTCCTGGTGAAGAAGTACAGAGAAGAACTGAATTGTGTTTGGAAATCTGCTTCTTTTAATGTCACTATGCAGAAGACTTTAAATGACCCTGTGCCCGTGTGGGAGGAGAAAGTCATGGGATTGTGTGTAAAACAAAGTACAAAATAATGATATACAATTAACCCCCAGCTACTCTGTAGTTATGTGGTTTTACAGCAGGCCTCAGGGTACTGCATATGGACCCTTGAAATAACTAAAGCTGTAATTACACTTGTGGCGATTTCCCTGTTTTTACCCAGCCAGACATCAGGAATACCTCAGGTTGCAGAGCCCTGAGTCCCACTGAGTACATGCTGGCAAAAAGACTGAGATAACCGTGCCAACTTGTAATAGAAATGTGATTTCTAAGCATTGTTCAACCACATTGTATCACCTGAGCAAACCAGCAGACCATATTTCTCCATGGCTTATACTGCAGACAGCAAACCTGCTCTTCTGCTGACACCTAAAGGACAAAGTGGATTTTGTAAATCTAATATCAAAAATACCCCCCTTAGTCTTGAATCAGAGAAAATACAGCCAACACCAAAGACGGGCAAAGGTTTATAATTAAATATTCTTTATTTCATAATTACAGTAATTCACAGTTCATTGAGAATTTCAGCATACAATTTAATGTGGATGTACATTTTAAAACACTTAAAATTGTGTGTTGGCTAAAATGAATGAAGCAATTAATTTAATTTATTCTCACAGATAAATTGGTGCAAATGAATTAAATTAATTGCTTTGGTTACATTCATTCCTATATGCATAAACTGATTTGAAAAATTGTAAACAAATAGGCCCAAATGTCAATGGAGATTGAACACATGAGCCTATGTTTTTGCCAGCTGTTGATAATGAATTTAAGTAATTCAAATTTATTTTGAAGCTCTTACTCTACTCTAGTGTGCCATTGATATTACTTGTCAATAAATGTTTTATCAACTGTAACCCAAATACATCATTTTATATGGTCCTCATAGTAAAATCACATAATATTCAATGCGTGAAATAAAATAAAATAAAAACAATAAAATATCAATCGCTGTGTAAATAAAGCTTAAAAAAAAAAAAAAAAAAAGACTTGAAATTGGAAAGTCTATAAAATATTTATACATATACACCGAATGTGACAAAAGCCTCCATTTGAACTCAAGCATTCTGAATCTGCACAGTTCAATCGCATGTGGTCTGGTGAAATGATGACAAACGGGTCATCATGAAAATACAGGAAACACCAACATGGAGACTTTCCTCCATGACAGTGGCTCTGTAACAGCACAAGGTGATCAATCTGCCATGGTCTCTGTCTACTCAAGGGCAAGGTCAATGCAAATCACTAAAATAATTAAATGTCATAATCTGGCCCTCCATCTTTCACAATTCAGTTTCAATCTCTCCCAGAAATGCTTACCTAAAATAACTGGTCACGGAGAAGCATATCAGTAGTGTCATAGTCTTCAAAGAACCAAGGTGAACATTCATACTTTGTTGATTGGGCATCGTGGTGATGAAAGACTGACTGCTCTCATCAAGAAAGAAATGCATTATGGGAAGGTGAAAACAATAACTCAAGAAATGTAAACTTGATTGGAATTGACCTCTGTTAGCCATCTTTACATCTTTACTGGGTTCCCATGGCAGGAAATACAACCACTAGTTGCAATTACAGTTAAATGAAATTTGATCTTTATGTATCTTATAGTCATTTGATGATGAAAGCGTCTAGTGTTTATCTCGGCAAAATACAGTAATGGTCTTGTCCAATAAATCTACAGTGTATTTAATAAAAATGAACGTGCATCTTAATCTTCATTTAGGCAATATCACATACAGTGTTATGTTCTAATAGAGTTGTATAAATATTATGTAACATGTTACTGTACTAGCAGCACAAGTCATTGAACTTAAAGTCCTGTCCTCGACTGGACAGCAATCCAATTGTGTTATCTGTACAGTATTGCACATAGTATATTTAACTTAAACTGACATTTCAGGTATCAAGTACCTACTATGTCCACAACCACGGTACACTGTAGAAAAGGCCTCTCATTGCATTACACTAGGATGGGAGAGAGCAACTACTTCTTAAACAGAGCACAGTAAATAAGGACCACCATACCATTCAATAACTTACAAAAACATTGACAATACAGTCCAAAATGCCTACTGTGAAATGATTAAACAATCTTTTGGAGCATAAATATTGTCTGACATGAGATGACATGCCAAAATTTTCTTACTTATAATTTGTTGAAATGGACAACATTCATGTAATATATGCAATCTTACATTTACATTCTTAATTTCAAATTCTCAACATTCTGGTTTCAACTACCTATTTGAAAGTACCGCTTATCTCAAGGAGCACTCCAGAAAAGAAAGAAAAGAAGTACCTGGGCAATGATCACAGATATTTACTAAGGTGACCTTTTACAATCCTTTTGAATTCTCCTTGGCCTCCTGCATTTCATTTTGTTTGCGAAGTCAAGAAAAGGTTTTGAGGAAAATAATTCAATTAAAATACACGCTCCTGGCTTAACAGGACATACCAGCTATCGTCTATGATCTTTGGAGACATAAGGTAGACCATTTCTAGAAACTCATTCCCTATATTTGAGGCATAGCACAAGCTGTGGATGGATAGGATCAAGATAATTCCAAGTGACTTATAAGAGGTGCAAGGTTAAGCTACAAACTGTACACTCTGGAGCTACCCACTACTCGACAATCTGGACATAGGCTTTGTTTTCAATAGCAAAAGAACCATCTTCTTAATCAAACAGTACTACTCTCATACTGCATCTGAAAATAAATCAGTGCCAACATTTCCACTAGGCTGAAATGAATGCTCTCAACTCTCCCGGCTAAATAACAGGGTTTAGCTAGAGTGACAGTCAGATATCTCCCGCCCAGTCAAATCCCTTGATAATATGTTGTAACAATATGGAAATTAAAATGAAACATGCTCTGCACCTCTCCAAATTGCTGCACAACTACACATCATAATGGGGACTACAAAACACATGAGCCAGCATATGACATTACATTACAGTCATTTAGCAGAATGTGAATATGAAAAACAGAGTTAGCATATGAAAAGCCCATGTCAAAGGCACTCTGCAGAGATGTGCTTTGGTAAATACTTAAGTCATCAAATATCAAAATCTCAATGTTTCAATTCCCTACCGTAAACGGACAGACAAGTTGTGGTGCAATATATAATGGATACACACTGAAACTGTCTTATCAAAAAGTTTAGAATCAGCAGAATAGTTTAAAAGCAAATACAGCTGTCTCTCTTTTGTATTAACACGAGTGTTGTAAACATTTAGCAAAAGATTTCATTAGGAATGTACTGCATTCATTTTTCCAAACAAGCTAAAAACCCCTAACAAACGCACACAAAAAAACGCAGCTTTTAACACCCATTCAAAACACACACGGGAGCAATACGTTTCACAAGGTGTTCAAGTGCTATTTCCTTGTTCTAGCTCAAACTGCAACATGGCGAGCTGGGAGCGAGACCCGAGGCCTTCCAAGTTGCTCTGAACACACCTATGATAGATGTCTTCGCTGAGTCGTGGGTTGCAGGAATGGTAGCGGTACTGCTGGTGCAGTGCTGGCTCTACCGCCCTGAACACATGTAGCACTGAATACTTAACAAACATGTCGAAGATGTCCAAAGTCTCTAGAATCTCCTCGTTCTCCTGGACGTCAGCTGACATTCGCGTGCGTGTTGCCATGTAGTCCGAGTTGTAGAAGCACGCTTCTTCAAATGAGCTGCGGTCAAAGTGGCCTGCATCCTTGATCATATCAATTGTGGCCGGGGGCTGCTGGTTGTGGTAGGCCACGTCAGGGTTGTAGTCCTGGAAGTGAATGGGAAAGAACACCTGCCAGTTGTTGATGGAGTTCATGCGGCAGCGGTTCAAGAACTCGGAATTGACATTTGTATTGACATTAGCCAGGAAAAACAGCGTGTCGACAGGGTGCTTCTTTGAGATGATATCCATGAACTTGATCTGGGACGGTGTCTCTGTTTTGACACTTATCCATGGGATTTTCACTGTAGAGTATTTGCGTTCATAGGCATTTATCTGAGATTTCACACTGGCAAATATATCGTTTTGGCTGACTTGCTGTGCCTCCACTGGGTCATATATAAACAAAAATGTTAAAATGGCATTTTCACTGGTCTCATAGGCATTTGAGGCAAAAACTTCAAGGAAATGGTTGACATAGCTCCGATCCTGAAGAGTCAGAGGTATAATGATGTGAACCCTTGTAGCTTCAGTGACATAGGGCATTGGAATGATCTCTATCCGGCTCAAAGGTCGCACCAAGTGAACCCGCTTGGTGATGGAACGGCTGTGACCTTTCTGGTTGACCACCTCCAGCTGCAGGTCCAAGGTGTACTCCATGCCCCTGGTGGGGTCAAAGCGCCTGTAACCGTTAATCAGCTGCTGCTTCTTCAAATGTAGGACAGGCTTGTACTTCCTGTTCAGCTCGGCCATTGCTATGTCAATGACGTCAGCCACATCCATCCGGTCAATGCCATGCAGTTCACATTTGGGAGAGCTATCGCTGCATGAATAAATTTGCTCCTCTGTGAAGTATTCCCACCTCAGAACTTCAAATCGAGATTTGGGCTCAAAAGGTGGATTGATCCCCACCGGCCACTGTGCAGTTCGGTTGCCCTCAAAAGCAACCACACTAACATTCTTTATTTCTGCCTGTGGAAACATTGGGAAAGTGTTAAGGTCTATACAGTTACAAATGCAGGTCTACCCTTGATACCCTTGAAGACTCAAATTCTAAGCTACTGAAATTCCTTGTGTTTTGAACCTGTAACATAGATGAGCAGAGGGAAGCCAGGGTCTTTTTTTACTGAACATTGGATGATTTGTGACACTCAATCAGCTTACCTGCATTTTAGCAATCTCATCATAGGTTCGCTGGAGTTCAATCTCAGTGAAGTGTTTGTGTAGTCGGTACATCTGCTCAGGGTCAGACACTGGATGGACAGTCAGAGCATTCTGAAACTGTTTATTCTCTTCTTTACTTGGATCAGAGTTTTTCCCCAACTCATAGTGGTAGTATTGAAGCCCCTGTAAAGAATCGAGAGATCTTTTCATAAAGAGCCTTAAACTTAGCATGACAGAAACATGGCTAATATCATTACATGCTTAGTCTGCACTGTTTCCATTCGTTCAAACTTAACACGCAATCTAGGCAGCTTCTTTGGCTCATCTCCACCGCAGAAAGTATGGTTTCAACCATATAGTCAAGATGAAGATCCATTTTGTAACAGATTTTATTGCTAGTGCTTTGGTCAAGTTCAGTAACAGGAACTTATTTCTGGTATTCATTCAAAAAGTTAAATTCAGTTGTAGAGACCCTTAATCTTCAATCAAATAATTCCACCAGTTAATATATGGATAAATTATGGCCGTTGCAACTTCAAGTTAAAAAGGAAAGTGATGTAGAAAAGTTATTGAGTCTGAGGTTCGTCTTAGTTGAATATATATTTATTACAAAAAAGGATCTCATGAGAGGAAGAGGTGTACACCGCACATAGGCAACATACATTTCTTCAAAGAATTGAGGGTTTGCACTGGTCTTTAAGCACCATTCAAGGACGTGACAGAATGTGCAGACATAGGAACAGGTGACACAAAAAGAGATAGAAGGACCGTGAAAACACCACATGTTGTGTCCTTGTTGAGAACATCCATAGTCTAAACAGGGCCACGGTGACAAGGGCCTCTGGGAAGGTGAAGTTATGGCCCAAAGGTTTTACAGAGAGGAGACCATTCTACTCACACAGCATGAAACAGTATATTCACAAGAGAAAGTCAGTACATCTGTAGTCCATATATGCATGTGTGGATGTGTAGGTTCAATTTTCCACGACAGAAAGGAAACACTAAGGAGTAAAGAATTTAAAGACAAGACTAAAAGAACTTACAGATGACATCCCTTAATACCGTAGTGATCACCATTTGTACCAGAATGTCACTTAAAGAAGCTAAAAGAGATTTAAGCTAAAAGAGAGTAACTACCTAAGCAGCTTGAGTGATTAAAAAAGTGAATCCAATCTGATCAAGCTATTAAAAGAACAAAGAATTAAATCACCGTTTGACTGAGCAGTGAGGCCACTCTGTCTTGCAAATGTTTGCCAACAGCTTACCATCTTTAGAAGTGCACTTGGAAGCATAGTCAGTGCCTAACTATCATCAATGGGCACTCTTAGCAAAATGGATGTGTGGCTCTGTGTTCTTCATCAGTGGTACAAACATGGTTAAATGGCAACAACTATTTTCATCTCCCCTCCCAAGCCTGTCTTTCAACTTTTCCCCTACTTCTCCCTCAACAGGGGTCTCTCTGCTGGAATTATTGAATTATTGTGGTCCAAGGCACTTTGTTGGCCGTGCAACTCTGTCCGTTTCTGACTGTTTAGCAAGATGTTTCCCACTCTGACTATTGGCTGCAGGAGAGAAAAT
The DNA here is from genome assembly GCA_900660455.1 of Gephyroberyx darwinii. Taxonomy (NCBI): domain Eukaryota; kingdom Metazoa; phylum Chordata; class Actinopteri; order Trachichthyiformes; family Trachichthyidae; genus Gephyroberyx; species Gephyroberyx darwinii. Next base: position 16,244 of record CABFOQ010002885.1, on the reverse strand, counting down.
GGAAGCACAGCACACTGAAAACATCCATCCATCCATATAGGCCCACAAGGCTCTTGAAGGAAAAGCAAAATGTTTATGATAATAACAGGATGAATGTTACTTTCACAGTTTTCTTTGAGCTCACTCTTACTAGTTTATCAAGGAAAAGTGGTGGACCAATGTTGGTGCAGATATGTGATATCTTTAATGAGTTTAAGTATACTTAGATCAATCAAGTAAACTGTACTGATTGCATCCTACAACAAGGGTCCTGCCTGAGCAGGTACTGGAAAAGACCAGGCTTCCACAGAGCCTGTTTGACCTTCAGTACTAATGACATTACATGAGTGGAGCATGTTGACCCACAAGGGATTTTGAACCCATTGAACCATTGAACCCAACCGAGGCTGAACTCAACTGCACTGTGTTGGCCTGTTTACCTATTCAGTATAGTTGCTCGAGCTGTGAAAAAAGACAACAGGGAATTAGCAATCTACTCTATAATGCAGATATCACCTCTGTGTTAGCGCTGTAATTACATCCTTATATAGCTGTCTGTCACTTGTCAGTGTAGTCCCAGAGGCAAAGCATGCTTTGCTGTGACAGTTTTGCTTTCCGCTGAGAAAGTAAACTCCTGCTTAAACCTGTCACACAGCTGTTTTGAATGACAGATGTTCAAGAAAATGTTCTTTGTGCCTCCTCATTCATTTTACCAATGAACTCCTGCATGTTTTTCCAAACAAACAAAGCATGGGCAAACTAGGCCAACAGCTTTACAAATTAAGAATTGTATAAATGATGGAAAGGAGAGATGTTTGGCTTTCTAGGAACAAAAAAAAGAGGATATATAAAAATGTAAGCAGCATCTGAACAGTGTCACATTTCTCTTCCAAAATAAAAACGCTCAACCTACCTCATATTCATTGACACATTTTGTGTTGTTTGTGTAATCAATGATACATCTTCCCAGCCACTCATCGGGCCTGGCACTCAGGATGTCATTCCTACAGTTCTCCAGGAAGGGCTGGAGCCGGAGGAGCAGGGTACGTGAGAGGAGGTACCCAAACCCTCCATAGCAGTAACTCCCTTCCATGTCCCCACCTATGAATTCTTCAGGGCTGCCCATGTAAAGCTCCCGATCCATACTCAGGTGACCCACCAGGGCTTTGATCCGGTCAGCTTCTGTGTAGGTGTCATCTTGGACAAGGTAGAACCAGTCATACTCGTTGATGTAATGCTCCAGAATGTATTTGATGGTTTGAAACATGTTCCATATCAGTCTCTCGTCTCCGTGAGTGACTACAAACATGCCATGAGGGACTTTGCGGTTGCGCATGCCGGTGAAGAAGATCACGGTGTCCAGGTGGTGGCTAATGGTGCGGTTGACAGCCACGCCCAGGGTGTTGATAGTGTTTTTGGATGTCAGGACCCCGACAAACAGACGCTCGCGGATCCCCAACTCTGTGCTTATGTATTTTGCCCTGAAAAATACAGCAAACATGTTTTGATGATGTAACTACATTGCTTACTTGCATTTGGTACAGGTCAATGCAACCACTGCCAGGGTAAAAGCCAAAGCACAGGTAATTTCTGTGCTATGCATAGCAGCAGTGGTACAATGCTTACTGTGTAAAACACTGTATGGGACAGGATGCCTTTGAAACGTGGATGCTGGATCCAGTCCAAACCTGCCCTGTAGGAGGGCCCTTCCACAGAACAAAGCTCTTTCTCAGGAAAAGGTGCAACCAGTTTGGGTGAGCGGGTAAACATTCATGATTGCTTAATAGTAAATCTCTTAAATGTTTGTGTGTCTACAATCAAAGAAAAATACAATGACTGAACTCCTAAAGCGCCCACTAATTACACTGATGAGACATAGCCCAAAATGTGTAGTTAATCTTAGCTGTATTGTAGTGACAGTGTAGGCATACCGCAAATGGGAAAGAACGTTACAAGGGCCTGAACACATTTCATCAGAGATGTTCAGGTGATTCTAAGAACCACGTGAAACCTGGTAGCCTCACAAACATCAACAAAAATACACACCATTAATACGAAATAACTGGAAGTCAAAGGCCCACATTTCTGCTCACATCATTTAAGATTAGCCTACATATGAATTTAAAATGATTTAAGGTGATTTAAAGGAAAGATCCACCCTCAAACACTTGAACACTGTTACAACAGCTATTGGCAATGTACCTTACATTCCTGGGTCCATTTTGTTGTTTTAGTTGGTGTTCAGCATTATTATAATCTCAATGGGACTAACCTGGTTAAATAAAGGTTAAATAAAATGTCATAAAAAACATCTGAACATCACAATGAAAATAACAAGCATTATCCTTTGAGGCTGACTTTGGTCTCCAGGGACAAGGAAGCTTGAGGGATGAACTGAATAAAACGTGATGAAAGGAATTTAGAGGAAAAAAACGTTAATTGGCATCTTCAAAACGACATGTTGTTAAGGAACTTCAAACCATGATTATATGCCTGGTTTTGAGACCTTCAAGAAGAAAATTGGCTGGCTATTGTGTATTATTTGGTTTTACATTTTACACTGGCATATTTGGACTAACAACTATTTATCAGTCCTCATTTACTTGTAATCGGGGTGAGCTGCAATACAACCAGCCACATTATAGCGTTCTCGTGTCTAATACGTTTATATGGCCTTCAGACAAAGCACTATCCGCAAAAATTGCATTTGAGAATGCATTCACTAATATGGGTAACGTTAAAGTCCTTAGTTGCAATGTAAAGCTCACCTAAAAAGTTTCTTTGGAGGACTTTGTTCGGGTTCTTTATAAGGGACGATTCTTGGTTCAATATCCTCTTGGGACTCCACATCGTTGCCAGTCGATATGGAGTTGGGTTTTCGGGCTCCTTTCAGTTGTCCATTTTGTACCGAAGAAATATCATCACTTGCCTTATAGTCTAACAAGCACGATTCTTCCACCCAATTTACACTTAGTAAACTCAACGTAAACCCCAAAGAAATACCGATCACAACTGGGCCGATCGGCCTAAGGATAGAAGTAAACATTGAAAATCTCATGTTGCGCTTCGTCCCTTTTATGACTTCCGCGTCGCCCAAAGCCGTCCGAACAGGCCTCTGCTCGTAGAAAAATCAACTATACATTAGACAAGACGTACGCAAATAAATGCATCCACAGTTGTTTCTTCCTTAAAATCACGTAGGATTCTTACGTGTCACTATAACCGCTAATTGGCTCCTCCCAAACCAAACGGGCACGTCAGAAACGGGGTTTGTTCCAGATCGTGTAGCGCGGTCAAGCTGCGCTGGTCGTACACCTCCTACACTCAATAGTGCTGCGCTGACTCCAGAAAAATGGGAACTGGAACGCAACCAAGGTCCCGACTCCCTATACATAGGTTGCCGTGACTACGCGGTCTGTTGCCATTGCATACCAGCAAAGCTGACTGTAATAAAATGCATTAAATGGGTTTATATTGATATTTGTTTATACAATTTATACAACGGAATGAAGCTATATTACTATTACTATTTTATTGTCACTGTATTTTTTTTACCTATGATAATTATCATTATTATTGTTATTATTAGCCAATGATTATCTGATAATAATCACAGCCATAACCATTAACATGGACCTGGCTCCACCCAAGGAACTCTCTGAGGCTACGTCCACACTAAGCTGTTTATATTTGAAAACGCATACTTATCTCTCCATTTTGGTCTCCTGTCCACACTCCCCTAATTACTCACTGACCACACATTGTGAAAATATCACAAACCAACTTCATGTAACCTTGTTACAATTCCAGTCCGAATAATAGTGTGAAAAGTGTAAGGGTAAGAAAAACGTCGACCAATCACTTCCTTAGGCTCTTAAGGAGTTTTAATTTATTCTTATAGGTGTCATGGTGGACTGTCTTCCAGAGCCGTTCTGCCTTTCTACATTCTTTTTGTTCTTGCCAGAGAAGGTTTTGGTTTTTAGTGGAGCAACTGTGTTAATACATTCACTGAGGCGCAAATTAAATTTCTGAGCCAGGAGGTTGCATGTGGAGGCCGTTAAAGGAGATAGGCGAAGCATGACGTCAGTGAAGGCGTCAGGAGGGAAATCAGAGAGATATCGTTTGGTAACAGTCTGCGTCATGGCCTTGGTGCTAATGCAAAGTGACATTTCAAAGAACACACAGTAGTAGTCTGATATAGCAACATCTTTTGTCTGTGGCATCTTGATGTCTAAACCATGTGGAATAACAAGGTCAAGGGTGTGACCTAGTCTGTGTGTAGGGCCAGAGACAGATTGAGTTAGGTCATATGAGTTAAGAAGTCCCATGAAGTCTATGGCCGTAGAGTCTGTGGGTACATTAACATGAATATTAAAATCACCAACAATTAGAGTATAACGAAATCAGTTGAGATCCCAGAAAAAAGCTCCCTGAGCTCATTAACAAAGCTTGCACTAAGCTTTGCTGGGTGGTACATAGTTCGCATAAGGACATTGTGGTCACTCTTGAGGAGCCATGCAAGATATTCAAATGTAGAGAAAATATGTCTCTTCTGAACTCTAACCAATTTCTGTGAATTTCTAACCTCCTATTCCTTGGTATGCAGTTAAATGATTACCTTACCAAAAATTATCTGAATGAATTATACCAGTCTGGTTTTCGAGCTTACCATAGCACTGAAACAGCACTTCTCAAGGTCTTAAATTACCTGAAAATAAATAGAGATTGAGAAAATATTTCCAGTCTTATGCTCCTTGACCTCAGTGCTGCATTTGACACAGCTGATCATGTGATTCTACTTGACAGGTTACACAACTGGATTGGCCTCTCTGGCTCGGTCTGTAACTGGCTCAGGTCCTACTTAACTGGCCGGGACTAATATGTTGCATTAGGTGATTCTTTCTCAGAACAACAGGCCGTAACATACGGGGTGCCCCAAGGCTCAGTTTTAGGTCCCCTTCTATTAAATTTGTACATGCTCCCACTTTCTGACATTATTAATAAATACAATATCTCCTTTCATCAATATGCTGAGGACACACAGATATGTCGCTTGGGCCAGACACCAAAAAATAAATTACCTCATCACTACAGCGTTTCAATGAAATTACTCTGTGGATGTCTCACTTCCTACAACTAAGCAAAAATAAGACTGAAATTCTGGTTATTGGAAATGAAATACAGAGGCAGAATGTATTGGTTCATCTTGACTCTCTGTCTCTAAATCATAAAAATCATGTCAAGAATCACAAAGTCTTCTTTGATAGTGATCTCAGTCTTAAGCACTACATCGGTAATATCTGAAAAACAGCATACTATCACCTGTGTAACATTGTTAAAGTGCATGGGATGCTCTCCCCAGCTGACTGTGAGAAACTTGTCCATGCCTTTGTGTCATCAAGACTTTCTCCTGTGGTCTACCAAAAAACTCCGTAGCAGCTTTACAACGAGTCAAAAATGCTGCCTCCAGGGTTCTCATTCGTACAAGAATGTGGGAGCACATCACCCCAGTACTTAAAACAATTCACTGGCTGCCTTCATAACCTTGCCCCTGCCTATATTGGTGACTCGATTGTCAGATATGCTCCAAATACATCCCTCAGGTCAGCAAAGAGCAATCTTCTGTATATTCCCAAAACACGTCTGATAAGTGGAGAATCATCCTTCGGCCACAATGGACCTAAACTCTGGAACTCTCTTCCAGAAAACCTGAGAGCAATTGATTCAATGGATACCTTTAATAAGAGCATAAAAACACACTTATTTAAACTGGCCTTTGAGTAGTTGATTTGCTCCTTCTGTGCCCTTTTTGCTGCTTTACTCCTTTACCCCTTTTTAATTATTTTTTAATGTATTGTTCTTTTGATCTTTTCATGTTTCATTGTTTAATCCTGTCTGTATCCTTTTATTTGTATTGTTGTAAAGCACTTTGTGAACTTTGTGTCTGAAAAGCGCTATGCAAATAAAGTTATTATTATTATTGTTATTATTATTATTATTCATAATAATAATATTGATAATAATAATAACATATTTGTATAGCACTTTGTAAGAGGTTTCTGTGCATATTTATTTATTTGATTGAACAGAATGAAGATATATTATTGTTATTATTATTATTGTTGTTAATATTATTGTTTGTTACTGCTTTAATTTTTAGGCTGAGTGGTGGCCACATCGCCATACATATTGCCATTGCCCACTATGCTACGCAGATCTCTACGTCACTCCACCTGCGACAGCTCTGCCCGAAGTGCCTTATAACGGTGACCATTTACCTCCGCGTCAAATTCTTTAGAAAGAAATGTGGCAATAACTTTGAATTTAGTATATTAAGGATATCACATATTAACATTATATGACGCTAGTATGAATATGTATTAGGTATGCAGTGAGATATTATCAGAAAAGTAAACAGACTATTTATTTCTGCGGAAGGAGCCATAGTTTCATCCTTGCGTTCATTGTCTCCTGTGCCGTTTCCATGGACACGACGCGTTTCCAAGGCCAACGTGTTCTTGGGCGAATAAGCATGGCGGCACAAACACCTGTAAAGGTAATAGAAACCGAATGTTTTTCCCATCACATTCCCCTCTACATCTGGAGGGCAGATAATCGCGTCCTCTGTCATTACCTGTGTTTGGGCTCAGATCAACCCAATTAATGGTAATGTTGAATAGTAATGAAGTAGATTATATTAATCACGTGATGTTCTTTCAGACAAGAACTGAGGATATTGTGGAAGACATTTTCAAGATCAGACCAATGACCAATACCCCCCCCCCCTAAATAAAT
>CABFOQ010002876.1:8705-22241 GCA_900660455.1 Gephyroberyx darwinii | reverse complement strand
AGATTAGAATTTAGGCTAGGATTAGGGTTACAGTTAGTCTAAAAAGGATTAAGAAATAACTTTATTCAATGGAAGGTCCTCTTGAGGATTTGAACAAGGATGTGCGTGTACAATATCCCAATGTGTGTTTGTGCTCGTGCCTAAGTCTTTCAAAATAAAAGGGTCAACATATCAAAAAAATGAGCTCTAACTAGATTAATTCTTTCCAACAAAGTTTGAATATTGCATATGTACACTTATGGTAATGAAAGTATCTATCTATCTATCTATCTATCTATCTATCTATCTATCTACCACTTCACCCATATTTTCACAAGAGAGAGATACCTGAAGATGTCAAGCCATGATCAGAGGATTTCATGGTAAAAGGGCTGCCGACTTACAAATGTGTGCATGTGTCAGTGGGAGGCCTTTCAATTACATTACACAGGATGTTTTAGAATGTGAGCATGCATGCTAGGTGTTTATTATACCAGCTGCCCTACTTCATTGTATTTCCAGTTCTATACATTTCTCTGCTTGTGATTTCATGCTGCAACAGCTCAACCTCGCTCCGCTGGTTGCATGTTATATCCTAAATATATTCAGCTTTCTATCTTTAGAAGCTTGGTTGAGCGTTTTATGGATCAACCTAGGAGCACTGTGTAAAACTTGTGAAATGGTGCGCCCTTAACCAGTGGTTTATATTCCGTGTTTTATGTTAATGTCAGACACTGCAGTGTTATGATGGCACGATTCCCACAACTGTTTCCCACGGTAAATGTAAAATGTATCAAATGCAACTACTAAAATGCCAAGTTATTCATGTAAATTAATCTTGTTAATGCCTTAAATTATTGTTCCACTACCCCCAATTTTTTTTTGTAAATGTAATGGCAGAACCGCATATAAAAGATGAATGAGAAACAGATTAAACTGCACAAGGTTAAAAAAAGTGCACAAGGTTAAAATTCCACCGGCTGCTTATTTGATAGAATAGTTTTTTCAAAAACTAGTTTGGCAGAGACCGTGGGCCGAGCTCAGGAGGTAGCTTTGGATTCTGCTCAAATGTTATAAAAGTCAATGTCAAACATTTATTTTTTATTTTTATAGGATATTATTTTGCAGGAAATGTTTGCCCGATATGTTCTGGTGACCTTGAAATTAACTGGCTGATCACATCAGGTTCACAAGGTAATCGGAATCAACTAAAAAAGCTACTAAATGCGCTCACACACACACACACACACACACACACACGCACACGCGCACACACACACTCGGGAGATTGTGTTGACTGCTATTTCGTTAGAAAATGCAATTATGCTTTGTTTACCTTTCTTGCTGTGTTTTCAAATGGCAATCAGTAATCAGTAATAACACAGAGTTTTCTAAGGCACAGCCTCTGGCCTAGTGCCAAATTGCATTAATACACTTGATTATGAAACTTCATACATTTGTGTGTCACAGGCGAAAGGGGGGGCTACTATCATAAGACACCCTTTTATGCATGAAAAAGATAATAATGACAACATAAAAGCAACAAAAATATATTAACAACTGGCAGCAGACAAATTAGGAATACTACTGTATCACTATGAGCCCTCTGCAAAGTGCTTAATGGAATCCACTTAGTATTTGCCTTTCGAATGCTGGGAATAAATACACCTCAATCTTGGCAAAATCTTTATGCCCATTGATAATGTTTGAAATAGGTGTGACAAAGTCGGCCTCTTCAAAGGTGGACAGAAGAGAGGAAGCGCTGGACTTGGTGGGTTTCAGAGAGCGATATTTAAGACCTATTAAGACCTTTTTGATGCTACATGGAATTGGATTTAAGACCAATTTAACACCCAAATAATGAAACACAAAGCTGGCAAGAACAGCCTATTTCCAGTTGTATTCCAGTGCTGAAACTGTAAATGGGCGAGATAAGAATAAGGACAACAGGAAATTAAACGTTTAGCAGCATGATGTGCAACTGTGTTGTGTGAACCCTGCTCTGTATTGATCCTGTCCCATGCCTTTGGGTCAAACTTAATGTGGCCAACTGGAAGTGGAAGTAATGTAACACAACATTAATTAATGTAATAAATCACTATTGCTGGTCCCATTCACATCTTCAGGTGAAACTACACATTTTGTGGCATTTGCCTGATTTTATTTGCCTTCCTTTTCAACTCTGCCCCGACTAAATATCACCAAATGCAAATAATTTGTCAGTTTCTCTACCCATTCTCATAGCTGCATCGAAATGAAACTTAATTCAAAATAAAGCTGCATTGGAAGGTGAAAAAAGTAAGGACAGAAATCTGTGTCATGGGACATAAAATAGAATGTGTTGATGGGATTAATTTGCACGTTGGCTGATCCTATCCAACTGCTTGACACTGTAATTAAACAGGTTTGATATCAATCATGGGTATGCTTGGCGTTACGTAATGCTGCAAGAGGGAAAGAGACGATTTCTGCTACCAGCTGCAGCCGATTCGCCCTCAAACAGCCACGGTCTCTTGATAATGCACTGCTGGACGCACAGCATTTCCCTCCACAGCTAGAACTGTACTGTATGAATGTGGAGCGATATTGACCTAAGTTATATAAGCATATTCTTCTGTCCATTTTATGTCCAATATTTAAGCCGTCAGTGTCTCATCGATGTCGCCAAGACAGATTCATGTACATTTACATACAGGCTCATGCGACCTTATCAGAGGCTCCGGTGGACAAAGAGCCAACATGCCTAAAAAGGCCTACATGTCATTGTTCTACCCACCTTTAAACACATACACCTTGAAATACCCTGCATCCCCAGAGCCATGTAATCATCTGCTGATAGGATCATATTGATAGACCTCTTTGCCTCTGGCATTGGGAGCACTATGCCTTCAGACCCCACATTTGAGAAAAAATGAGGCTATTTTGGGTTTTTTGGGCTGATACTTAAAAGCAGTAATGCCAATATGCTTCCTTTGGTGTTAAAATACTCTTTGAGGATGGTAATACTGTAAGTCCCTCTGTGAAAGTCTTATGATCTAGAAGATTGGAGAATTTTCACATCCCTCAACTATAGAAAATTACATATTTTGAGATTTAACAGAAGGATTTAAAGCAGCAGAGCCTACAAACTTGGTTCTCTGTAATAGAAGAGATTTCAAATGTACTGAAGTAAATCAAAACATACTTAGGTAAAATCAAAATTACTGACTGCAAAAAAAAACAACACAGAAAAAAAATCACACTTGTACAGTACTCACGCCTCACGTCCCTGAAGTAGATTGTCTGTCTGTTGGGGTTGAGCAGCTGGATGACCGAGTCGTCGTTGTTCTTCACCCGGCAGCTGATGGTAGCCATCTCACCCTCCACCACCGACACATTGTCTGTCACCAGGTTCTGACTCACCACTAGACAGTGAAAAAGAGAGGAACATGTACATGTAGTTATTATCCCAGTAATGTGACGGGTGGCGACGTGCAGGAGGGGGCTAACCCCTCATCATGAAGTCACACTGCCGGCAACACCATCAACGAGTCACTGCAAGTACATGCATTTCCTACAGAGGTAAGCGACCAGGGAAACTCTGCCGATGTGCGGACGGTCAGTGGCTGAACTTTTCGCCATCAACAGCTGCAGCGCAGTTGCTGCACTTCCATTCAACGCCTCCCAGTTCTCTACAACTTTAATTTGAAAGACTACAGGAAGAAAGGTCTGAAAAACGATGCTTGGAGAACAGCTGCAGCCATCGTCGGGGTCGATAGTAAGCTCTTAAGTAATTTAATTGAGGTTTAATTAAGAGCACCACCTACAGAAACTCAAACATGATCAACAGAAAATCCAAGGAGAAAGACATCAGAAACACCACAGCGAAGAGCACCAAAAATCAAGGACCTCAAGGGATTAATATTTAAAACTTCCACAGTAGCTGCTGGTGGTATGACAGGAGGGCCAGTATGTCAAATGTCCAGTATGGTTATAAGTGGAGTGGTGTGAAAATGTGGTTTAAAGGAGTTGTAATCTTAGCCCTCCATATCAATCACCACGCTCTTTTTGAGCTCCTCTGGAAGCGAGCAGGGATTATTCCAGAACATATTGTTACAGATGCTTGGTTTTCAGGCAAAGCATTAATAGCCACGTAAAGAAGGAACTAGACAATGCAGATATATTTGATGGAATATACTAATGAAAAGCAGCTTCCAGGGGTACCCGCGAGCGGAAAAAAGTCATTGGTGAGATTTGAGCCAGCAAGTGGCTGCAGTTCTAACAGAGTCAAACATGTACGAACGGTGGCGGGGGGTTCTCCTGCGCTGCTTTCATAACCGGTGTATTTATACCATGTGCATTACCATAAAAACATGTTGCTCTGTCTGACTCTTGACCCTATCCCAGCCACACGCAGGACTTCATTAATCAGATGTAGACTCTACACTGCTAATAGTACAAAAAACTCTCGGCTCATTTAGAATTCACCCTGTCTTACGGATCTGCTGGTGTCAAGATTTCGCATTAGCATTCACAAGCTTTCAATTGAGGCTGAGGAGACGCTCATGGATAGAGGTCTTTGTGATTCCCCCTGCCTCCTACATAGCTACAAAAATAACCTCACAAACCACCACCTCGCCCTAACAGGCTAAAAGGACTGACTCAGGGGTGGAGAGAGGTGAGTAGAGAGAGAAAGTAAAAGAGACCAAGAAACATCAAATGCTAATTTGCATGCCTCAGTTGTCAAGCACCTCTAAATATCCCTGCCATTTTACGAGACAAGGAGGATGAGGTGGGAAGAGAGAAATTGCATCCTCTGATGCTGACAGATAAGGATAGACAGCTTAACAAACGAGATTCAAATCAGCTCCCCTCGGTGGCCCCAACGCAGCCCAAAATAAATGAACCTCGCCGCCTTTAATATTCACGACCGAATCTCATTTTTCAAAGATGCGCGGCGGTGGGTGGCGGGGTGGGCATCTGGTTATGATAATATGCTAACATGCTACAAAATGTATTTCAAGGGATCTGCTGAAGGTTACAAGGCATCGGCGGGGTGTCGCAAGGTGTCTGCTAAGTTCTGCCTTTAAGTGAGGCAGGAGGTGGAGGTAGTAGGGGGGACTTCAAAGCGTGGCTTGTCTTGTCAGCGGCTTAATTGTTCTTGTGGTGGTAAATAAACAACTCTGACATGAACTAGGAGGTGGTGAAGGGGGCTGGGGGCTTTACTCTACACTAATTAATGGCCAACGCAACAAACGTGTGCTGATGCCACCTTGGACGCTGTCAGAGGTTGCTGCTAAAAAAACACTTGTACTGCAGTTCAGTGGGCATTTTAAAGCTGCAATATGTAACTTTTTTCAAAATAAAATAACGTGAAAAAATACAGTCAATGAATAGAAAACTTGATGTCTGAGTTGGTGATGACTGTGACCCTGTGTTTAAATGCCTGAAATTGGCTTTTCAATTACGCTGAGGACATTTCGGGGTGCAATTTGCTGTGGGTGTGTCTTATGGGCGTGGCCAGTGGTGAGCTAGGTTGTGGCTTTCAAGGTGAGCGCAGGGAAGTCATAGCAACAGCAATGGAGGAAAGCAGAACGAACAGTGAAGCTAAACGTGCAGCAGGCGAGACCCGCTGTGTTTTTTGTTGGCGATCGGCTGCGTTCACCGTCTGCTTCTTCAATGCCTGTGGTGGCTTTGTGGATGCCGGTTACCTCAGCCTCGGGCTAGACGCTGTTTCAAGTTAAGACAGCTCAACAAGATGAATGACAGGCGTTGGGGTGGGAACTTGACCAACTGATGGGGGAGGAAGGCAGGATTGACAATACATTTCCCGCCTCAAGGCCAAAAATTACATAGTGTAGCTTTAGGTGAGATGCAGTTTGGTTCTACACCGCAGTCCCACTCCACTGTTTGGAAATAGCTGAAGTGGGATCTTAATAACTGAAATGCACATTATGATGCTATGATGATGGCACCTCAGTGATTGTGGGAGTAATATATAATTGGCAGTCTGAGCTGCGCTTAATGTATTTCCTCTGAGTGTATAAATCTGTCACTTAATTTGGCCTATTCCCATCGCAAATAAAACGGTGCACTCACACATTAACTCAATCTACAGTGTGCACTGTTACCGTCCATTCAGCCGCTAAACAGGCAAAGAGAGGTCGAGAAACTAGACTGCAGAATGTGTAAGATACTTCATGTATCACTCTCCATGGAAACCTGGAGAGGGCCTGGCAACTGCAAATCGAAAAGAAGAATACACATAAAGCTAGGGAAGGAAATGCTCCACTGCTATATGGTCAGAAATAAGCACACTGGTTTATTGATATCATATTCCTGGGCTGCACATTGGGAGAAAACCTAGATGTTGTTAAGCATTATGTAATAGATTATTGAATGGCCTAATGAGCAGAGGATTATCACTCACACTGATGGAATACCATTTAAAATGCTGTTTGGGGGAAAAGGGGATTTCACTTTTGAATTCTTTATGGTTCGTTGATCATTATTTTGCACACCCTGCATCCATGGTGTAATCCGTCTATTGCTTCACCCGTGGTAGTGTTGTAATTGTTGCGTTATGTCTAATACTTTTCTTTGCTGTATCCTATTAGTATTTGCTGCTACAACAACCCCCCCCTCCCCAATTTCCCCAGAGGTATCATTCACATTTTATCAAATCTTCTCTTCCCTGTGACAAATTTTCAATGGTCAGTAGCGTATTTGGCCCACAGGCTCTCAAAAAAAGGTTACATTTCAGCCTTTGGCCATCCGTGTCAAAAAGTTGAGGCAGCCAGTCCAAGATTAAAGTTGTCAGACAATGACACTCCTGACTGCACTGTACAAAAGCTAGCCCCGAGGCCCAAATTCACTAAGACTGCAATGGGAGAGAAAATGCCGTGTTCCATTAGCGGGGGTAGAAATGGCGTGTGTGCACTGGGTTCGCTGAGAAATGTATGCATATTAGGCTCTGCTACCCAGATGCCCACAGTGACGGCGCAACGGAGGGAGGCAGATTTTCATCACGGGATTCAAACCCAGTAGCATCAAGCAAATTACACTGCCCTATTATCTCCCTTTTTATTCAACTCGCTGGATAAGGCTTTGTTGGATTTTGTTTTGCACATAATAAATATCTTGTACTTGAGATTGAAGAACAAAGAGATTGCTGGAAAATATTAAATATTAATCCAGACTCTCTCATACTACATCAGGCTTTCCATGTATCTGTTCTTTTTTTCTCCACCAGCTCTCACCAAGGGAATATTATCATTATTACTACCAGTACTAGTATTGCCTTTTTATCATTTTTACTATTAGTCTGTCTTAAACTTATGCAAGCTGCCATCTCGGTGAGAAACAACGTGATGCACCCTGATGTTACATGTACTAAGCTTTTTTTTTGCCATCTGCATGGCTGTTATTACCACCTTTCTGGAGATGTTAATTTCCCTCTGCCATTTCAAGGGTCGTCGTGCATCTACGTACATGGCTAGCGAACAGTATATTCATTTTCTCCCCATTTTGTTGATGTAGCGCATGCTGATAAACATGACAACCCTTCTTGAATTGAGCGTGTGTGTGTGTGAGAGAGAGAGAAAGTGTGTCCCCATTTTCCGATTTCTGATTGTCTGTGTTTTCGTGGATCCGTGACAGTTTGATTGCACGTCTGATTGTGTGTATGTGTTATGTGCAAAGGGTTGATTTCTGAGTAATTTTCCTAATGTGAGTGTATGAATATAGCAATAATACCCAATCGGGCATTCTTTATGGTGATTATGGGTACAATAACAATACAATAACAACAAGGTAATGATGCAATAGTACAACGCAATACTGAATTACAGCAATCACGTACCCGTAATCACAGTAAATAACGCCATCAAGGGCATTATGGCCTTTATACAATAGTTACCAATTCATGTGTACTGACTGTAAGGTTTCTTTCAAAGTAATGTACCTACATACAGTAAGGATAGTAAACAAAATAAAATTAAGAAAGATCCAAAACTAGATTCCTGGATCCCACAAAAGGTGTCATCGGTGGCACACAGATATCCATGCTTATGGGAATTATGGGAATTATTACCATGGTTGGAGTCTTTAACCAATAAGATTGCTTAGCGCTCACTACCTGCTGTATAATTTTGGAGAACCCAGCTGCCACCATCGCCACTGATGGAAAAGCAGGAAGCGCACCGACTCGTGGAGTATCTCAGCGTGCGTCCGCACTGTGAGCAACGCGATCAACGAGTCGCCTAAAGTCCAGTCGTCTCCTTCATAGCTGAGCTACCGGGAAAATTAGGTTGGTGTGTGCACGGTCGACAAGCTATCACTCAACATGATGTATGCATTGGCATGGAACACCGGAACCAATGATCTAACCGAGACACGTGGATGATTTTAGTGTCTATGTTCTCATCACTTAACGGCTAAGTTGACCAATGGGCCAATCTCCCCAAAACTTGGTATATTCTTTTAAATGTCTTAAAATCCAAAACCATTTTGAGTAATCAACTCCATTTCCATCTTCCATCCATCCACTGAATAATTTGATGAGCATGAAAATAATGTAAACCATCTCCATTTCTAGGGTGGTGCCTGAGATGTTTTCAACCAGCATCAAGAAAATCACCAGGCATGCTACAGGTTCTCAAAGGGTAGAGTTCTTGCATCACTCCAACTGAGTGTAAATTGATGTGCTCCACCCCCAAGGGGAAATGTATGAAAGAATCGCTCTTTTCAGTTGTCAAGTTAAAATGAGTCAACAAGATGGTTGAGGGACACTAGTTTTGCATTATAATAAACTACTTTAGTTCTACTATACAACTAAATATTAGAGAAAGCTGCTGATAAACCATGCAGTCATTTCATACGCAGTAAATATCTAATTGCAAAAGTTCCATTCTGGTTTCCGTTCTCAGCACAGTGCAGAGACAGCTTCGCCTCAAGAGTTACAAATGGCCTTCCCTTAGCAGCAGATGGCGGGGAATATTCTCTTCTGGCTCTACTTGACCTCAGCACTGTTTTTGATGCTATTGATCACAACATCTTAACTGAATGACTCACAGACTGTGTGGGAATTATAGACAGTTCTATAATTGCTTTGTGTCATATCATTCTGTCACCTTAGTGTGTTTTTTTATAATTTGTTTCATTCCCACACTAACTTTGAAACCCTGTTATAAAAACTACCTAAGTCTTGCAGATATTATATGTTGGGTAAAACGCTAGAGAACGCTAGTTTGTATTATATTGCCTGGACAAGTACTTCATAAGAGCTTCATGGCATCCATGAATATCGAGTAAATTCATTGTCAGTTTCTGCTTTAATTAGGTGTTCATGTCCTCATTACTTGTCCACCACGAGGCATTTTATGACATTGTCATTTTTTTTGGAAAACTCCATTTTCAAGGGAAAACGTGAACTTTTGGCAAATTAGCTCTTTAACTTCCAGATATTTGCATCCGGTATTAAGTGTGCTGCAATGCTTGGGACTGGGATAGTGGGAGCATAAATCAAATTACTCGTGTAAAACTTCAAGTAAAATATTATACTGCTTATACAGTGCCCTCCAGCAATGCTCCAGCCCTTGCTTAAGACTGACCATAACGGCTGTAAAATATTAAACACAAGTAATACGGTTTATTCTTCGCGCAGATGTTTTTTTAAAGTACATTTTATCATTTATTCTTAGAATCAAGGTATAACCCCACGACAAAACTACAACGCTGTACCTTTTTAACTGACAGTGTTCAGTGTTCAGTTCAATTGTTAAAAAATAGCCCATTATAAAAAAAGTGCTAACTTTTTATGGCTGGCATTATTATTGGTTCAAATCAATTTGCATGGCAAATTGATTTAAATTTGATAGTACTTCAGTATCACCCACACATCATGAGATCCATTGTTTATTAATTTAAGATACTGAAGTGTTGACAGCAGACTCTTGCCTTGTGACTCGATCTCTGTTGACTTATGATGCATAAATGAGTTTGGCTATTTGTTTAACTACGCCACAAGTTAGTCCACTCACACTCAAGACTGGAAGGGAAATAGAAGAAGTCTGACATTGAACTAAAGGTTTCAGCTCTAACATTCTCCCTACATGTCTAAATACTTGTATATTGCATTATTCAATCATGCAATAATCATGTTTCAACCAAAACTGAACCTGGTGAGAAAAACCCATTGCCGGACACTGCGGGGGCTGGCCTATAAGAGCAAATGTCCCCAACTCCCTGAGTCATTGAATCACTGAGTCACCTAACATGTCCATAGAAAAGAATGGCAGCGGTTGCCACTCATGTACACCTGCCCACACACAGCAGCAAATTGTGCCATGCAGACCACCAAGTTGAGCTCCATCATAGATTGACGGTCTTGTGGAAAGTTTCTTTACTTCTGTCCATTTAAATTAGCAAGCGTATGAAGACACCAGCTTGTAAAGGTACGAATGATGAACGATTTCCACTGCACTTAGATAAGTATATACCTGCAGTGCTTTTTATGAAACTCAAAATCTAAATTAATATATGCATGATTTGTGAATCCCTTAGTTACAACATTGTGAAAGTGAAGCACTTTTGTATTTATGAATTTACTTTAGCCCATTTCACTGAACAAAAAAGTAATGATATAAAAAATAAATCAACCAATACATTGACACCATTGGTCATCTTCATGGTACCAGTCCAGGGTCTGGTACAAACTAGCATTGCTAGTCTTGTTGAGATTTTTTCAGATGTAAGTTAATGTATCTGAATGAATCTCAAATGCATTGCCATGCTTTAAAGAGCATCTCAAAGAAATCTAGATGGGTCATAATTGAGTTATATACAATAACTCCCTATATAATAAATGAAAGTGGCAGTCATATTGGAATTTTCTCAAACTTTTTTTTACCTGGAACAGTTCTCATACAAGCCCAGAGAGACAGGCACACAGATTGGTGGAAAAGTAGATATGTGGCATGTTATGTAAGAGTCGGGTAACGACAGCTTTGTAGGGGGTTACATGATTGCAGTTTGAGTGGTTATTGTGTGACTACTGCTAAGCTGTCTGAACTGCATGTTTCCTTTCTTCATTGCTGAGCTACAAATTTGTATGTGGTGTAAAGGTAGTTTCAACGCCTACCACAGTAATTCAAGGATTTCAAAGCCTTCGGCAGTAGATGTGACCATGTCACTGTATATTGTGCTATATATATTATTATATATACGATATACATATACAGTATATCTGTGTTTGAATCTGTAGGGTGAAGGGTGCGGACTTTCACAAAATTAGTGGTAAATGCATGCCAGTTCATCAGTTTGTGATATTCATATGCAGTCCTGGAATTATTTTTTGATAGTAGTGTAGTGTGAAGTGTTTTAATTTATTTTTCTATGTACCCTCCCTCAGCTACTTCTACTTCATTTAGTGATTTCCTACATTTCCCAGAATGCCTTTGGACAACCCCTAGAGAAGGGGCGGAACTTGTTGGTTTCAATCAAAGGTGGGTCTATGGGGCACAGATAAACATAGCGAGCTAGCCAACTAGTTTGTGAACATTAGTGCGTGTCTATGATCACTTTCATGCAGTTTATTCAAAATGCAACACGTCTTGTGCTGCATTGTGGTATCTCTGTCTCTGATTTCTCTCAGCATGATTGTTGAACATTGTTGCAAAATGGTGAGTCTAGAAAAAAGCCCTTGCTCTTTGACACTGAGGTACTGACACCAAAACCTGACGTTAACCGTTGATGTTTTTAGATCGCTGAACAATTTTCTGCTATCAAACTCCACTGTATCTGCGCTGCAAATATCTCAATGTGACATCACGTCAACTATGTTTGGCCATTTATCCACAGGAACAAGTAAAATACCAACAGTCTCAACAAATTTTGTGAAATGAGCATGAACTCTTAAATGCAGCTTACGTGTTAAGGACACAAATGATGTGAAGATTACGTTCCTCCAGCACAAATTGGATGATGTGACGATAGAACGCATTGGACACACCATTTTCATGTGTTCATCATGTAAAAATGTTAGCTAATGGTTAAGTTTAGTCAAGTACAACTACTTTGGTTAAGGTTAAGATTAGGTGACTAAAATAATGTGGGTAAGGTTAGGGTACCGTTTTGGTCATGGTTAAATAAGAAAAGCTCACAATAGAAACATTCTTGGTATGAGTTGGGAAGTGAAGTTGTTGGAGTTGAAGGAAAATGTATCCGGGGGTGGGGGGGTTTGAACTTCTGTCAGGGGGCCCAATATTCCTAGTGACGTCCCTGCATCCATCCAACCACCCATCCACGGGAAAAACCCATTTCTCTCACTTTCCGTACACAGAGCACAGATTTATATTATAAGCCATTGTGCTCATTTCCCAAAATTTGGAGAGACTAGGCACAAAAACACAAAACTGGCCCAGAAATGCAAGGTACATCATATTTTATGGATATTCCTTTAATCTCAACAAGCTGATTTCATTAAATTGGGTACACATGCTGCGGCATTAGCAAAAACCTAAATTGGAGTCTTTGGAAAAGTGAGATTATCCAATAATGAATCATGACTATGCTACAGCTGTTATTAAGGTGATATTCGGGGGTTCCTGATTTATTACTAACGCCATTTCCAGTGACCACAGATTCCATCAAGACAAATATTTTGGTTGAAATTACAGTTTCTCCACGGGCTATTCTGATGAACTGACAAGTGCTGCCTTCAGGTGCACGAGCGACAGCGCCGCTTTCACTTTTCTTGCTAGTTGAGAAAAGCCTGACAGCTGACCACACGAGTTCATGTCAGTAATTGCAGGGAAATTACAAGCAGATGGCTGTTATAATAAGCTCTCATGTAGCTCCAATACACTGATACAACATTATACTTTTCCATGGAAATCTTAGGGAAGCGAATGCTGCTTCAGTGGCAGTTTTTCAACGGATCAATTTACATGCACTCTTGGCTCCCTGAAAGCCCACAACTGCAAAGCCTAGAAATGTGGCAATCATTTCATACTTCCGATTCACACTTGACATAAAGTCACTTAAAATGTAGCGTGTTATTAATAAAGGAACATGAACAACTCCATCAATTCTATCGGGAAGAGACATCCATGTTTTTATACCCAAGATGCTAAAAACTCTACCTTTTTATCATTTTATATAAACATAAAATTCATTTATCTATGATTTTATTAACTATATGTGACTATTTTATCAATCAGTTTTTTATGTCACTGAATTTGTACCCACATTTCAAAAAGCCAAGTATGTATTATTCCCACCAATCGCAGTCCCAGTCAAAACAAGGCTCAGGTGTGCTAGGAGCCAATCAGCTGATTAGTAGAAATCCCCTTTAGCCTCGCAAACCGGCGATTCCCTCGTTTGTGTGAAAATGTTTTCAGTTATCTTTCGCGGTTCTTATAGAGGGCAGTTTTTCGCTTTCCATACCGTTTCCTACAAATTAACATAGAGATCAGGCTCTCCCGCCCTCCTTCCCTCCCTGCATCCCCCGCTTTGCTCCGAGGAGATGGAAGGGGAGGTATTGTACCAGATTCAAATAAAGAAATAGAGAAGTAAACA